>JBBGZY010002828.1:0-160941 GCA_037952925.1 Lithobates clamitans
CTCACTATTGCCTCCTCCTCTGTACTGTGATGAGCACTGCCCCCTCTGTACTGTGATGAGCACTGCCCCCTCCTCTGTACTGTGATGAGCACTGCCTCCTCCTCTGTACTGTGATGAGCACTGCCCCCTCTGTACTGTGATGAGCACTGCCCCCTCCTCTGTACTGTGATGAGCACTGCCTCCTCCTCTGTACTGTGATGAGCACTGCCCCCTCTGTACTGTGATGAGCACTGCCCCCTCCTCTGTACTGTGATGAGCACTGCCCCCTCCTCTGTACTGTGATGAGCACTGCCTCCTCCTCTGTACTGTGATGAGCACTGCCCCCTCCTCTGTACTGTGATGAGCACTGCCCCTCCTCTGTACTGTGATGAGCACTGCCCCCTCCTCTGTACTGTGATGAGCACTGCCCCCTCTGTACTGTGATGAGCACTGCCCCCTGCTCTGTACTGTGATGAGCACTGCCCCCTCCTCTGTACTGTGATGAGCACTGCCCCCTCTGTACTGTGATGAGCACTGCCCCCTCCTCTGTACTGTGATGAGCACTGCCCCTCCCTCTGTACTGTGATGAGCACTGCCTCCTCCTCTGTACTGTGATGAGCACTGCCTCCTCCTCTGTACTGTGATGAGCACTGCCCCCTCTGTACTGTGATGAGCACTGCCCCCTCTGTACTGTGATGAGCACTGCCCCCTCTGTACTGTGATGAGCACTGCCCCCTCCTCTGTACTGTGATGAGCACTGCCCCCTCCTCTGTACTGTGATGAGCACTGCCTCCTCCTCTGTACTGTGATGAGCACTGCCCCCTCCTCTGTACTGTGATGAGCACTGCCTCCTCCTCTGTACTGTGATGAGCACTGCCCCCTCCTCTGTACTGTGATGAGCACTGCCCCTCCTCTGTACTGTGATGAGCACTGCCTCCTCTGTACTGTGATGAGCACTGCCCCCTCCTCTGTACTGTGATGAGCACTGCCCCCTCCTCTGTACTGTGATGAGCACTGCCCCTCCTCTGTACTGTGATGAGCACTGCCCCCTCCTCTGTACTGTGATGAGCACTGCCCCCTCCTCTGTACTGTGATGAGCACTGCCTCCTCTGTACTGTGATGAGCACTGCCCCCTCCTCTGTACTGTGATGAGCACTGCCTCCTCTGTACTGTGATGAGCACTGCCCCCTCCTCTGTACTGTGATGAGCACTGCCCCCTCCTCTGTACTGTGATGAGCACTGCCCCCTCCTCTGTACTGTGATGAGCACTGCCCCCTCCTCTGTACTGTGATGAGCACTGCCCCCTCCTCTGTACTGTGATGAGCACTGCCCCCTCTGTACTGTGATGAGCACTGCCCCCCCTCTGTACTGTGATGAGCACTGCCCCCTCCTCTGTACTGTGATGAGCACTGCCCCTCCTCTGTACTGTGATGAGCACTGCCTCCTCTGTACTGTGATGAGCACTGCCTCCTCTGTACTGTGATGAGCACTGCCTCCTCCTCTGTACTGTGATGAGCACTGCCCTCCTCTGTACTGTGATGAGCACTGCCCCCTCCTCTGTACTGTGATGAGCACTGCCCCTCCTCTGTACTGTGATGAGCACTGCCTCCTCTGTACTGTGATGAGCACTGCCTCCTCCTCTGTACTGTGATGAGCACTGCCCCCTCTGTACTGTGATGAGCACTGCCCCCTCCTCTGTACTGTGATGAGCACTGCCTCCTCCTCTGTACTGTGATGAGCACTGCCCCCTCCTCTGTACTGTGATGAGCACTGCCCCTCCTCTGTACTGTGATGAGCACTGCCTCCTCCTCTGTACTGTGATGAGCACTGCCCTCCTCTGTACTGTGATGAGCACTGCCTCCTCCTCTGTACTGTGATGAGCACTGCCCCCTCCTCTGTACTGTGATGAGCACTGCCCCCTCCTCTGTACTGTGATGAGCACTGCCTTCCTCTGTACTGTGATGAGCACTGCCTCCTCCTCTGTACTGTGATGAGCACTGCCCCCCTCTGTACTGTGATGAGCACTGCCCCCTCCTCTGTACTGTGATGAGCACTGCCTCCTCCTCTGTACTGTGATGAGCACTGCCCTCCTCTGTACTGTGATGAGCACTGCCCCCTCCTCTGTACTGTGATGAGCACTGCCCTCCTCCTCTGTACTGTGATGAGCACTGCCCCCTCTGTACTGTGATGAGCACTGCCTCCTCCTCTGTACTGTGATGAGCACTGCCCCCTCCTCTGTACTGTGATGAGCACTGCCCCCTCCTCTGTACTGTGATGAGCACTGCCTCCTCTGTACTGTGATGAGCACTGCCCCTCCTCCCTCTGTACTGTGATGAGCACTGCCCCCTCCTCTGTACTGTGATGAGCACTGCCTCCTCCTCTGTACTGTGATGAGCACTGCCCCCTCCTCTGTACTGCCTCTGTACTGTGATGAGCACTGCCCCCTCCTCTGTACTGTGATGAGCACTGCCTCCTCCTCTGTACTGTGATGAGCACTGCCCCCTCCTCTGTACTGTGATGAGCACTGCCCCCTCCTCTGTACTGTGATGAGCACTGCCCTCCTCTGTACTGTGATGAGCACTGCCCCCTCCTCTGTACTGTGATGAGCACTGCCCCCTCCTCTGTACTGTGATGAGCACTGCCCCCTCCTCTGTACTGTGATGAGCACTGCCCCCTCCTCTGTACTGTGATGAGCACTGCCCCCTCCTCTGTACTGTGATGAGCACTGCCCCCTCCTCTGTACTGTGATGAGCACTGCCCCCTCCTCTGTACTGTGATGAGCACTGCCCCCTCCTCTGTACTGTGATGAGCACTGCCTCCTCCTCTGTACTGTGATGAGCACTGCCTCCTCCTCTGTACTGTGATGAGCACTGCCTCCTCTGTACTGTGATGAGCACTGCCTCCTCCTCTGTACTGTGATGAGCACTGCCCCCTCTGTACTGTGATGAGCACTGCCTCCTCCTCTGTACTGTGATGAGCACTGCCCCCTCCTCTGTACTGTGATGAGCACTGCCTCCTCTGTACTGTGATGAGCACTGCCCCCTCCTCTGTACTGTGATGAGCACTGCCTCCTCTGTACTGTGATGAGCACTGCCCCCTCCTCTGTACTGTGATGAGCACTGCCCCTCTGTACTGTGATGAGCACTGCCTCCTCCTCTGTACTGTGATGAGCACTGCCCCCTCCTCTGTACTGTGATGAGCACTGCCCCCTCTGTACTGTGATGAGCACTGCCTCCTCCTCTGTACTGTGATGAGCACTGCCCCCTCTGTACTGTGATGAGCACTGCCTCCTCCTCTGTACTGTGATGAGCACTGCCCTCTCCTCTGTACTGTGATGAGCACTGCCCCCTCTGTACTGTGATGAGCACTGCCTCCTCCTCTGTACTGTGATGAGCACTGCCCCCCCTCTGTACTGTGATGAGCACTGCCCCTCCTCTGTACTGTGATGAGCACTGCCCCCCTCTGTACTGTGATGAGCACTGCCTCCTCCTCTGTACTGTGATGAGCACTGCCCCCTCCTCTGTACTGTGATGAGCACTGCCTCCTCCTCTGTACTGTGATGAGCACTGCCCCCTCTGTACTGTGATGAGCACTGCCTCCTCCTCTGTACTGTGATGAGCACTGCCCCCTCCTCTGTACTGTGATGAGCACTGCCCCCCTCTGTACTGTGATGAGCACTGCCCCCTCTGTACTGTGATGAGCACTGCCTCCTCCTCTGTACTGTGATGAGCACTGCCCCCCTCTGTACTGTGATGAGCACTGCCCCCTCCTCTGTACTGTGATGAGCACTGCCCCCTCTGTACTGTGATGAGCACTGCCTCTGTACTGTGATGAGCACTGCCTCCTCCTCTGTACTGTGATGAGCACTGCCTCCTCCTCTGTACTGTGATGAGCACTGCCCCCTCCTCTGTACTGTGATGAGCACTGCCTCCTCTGTACTGTGATGAGCACTGCCTCCTCCTCTGTACTGTGATGAGCACTGCCTCCTCCTCTGTACTGTGATGAGCACTGCCCCCTCTGTACTGTGATGAGCACTGCCTCCTCCTCTGTACTGTGATGAGCACTGCCTCCTCCTCTGTACTGTGATGAGCACTGCCCCCTCCTCTGTACTGTGATGAGCACTGCCCCTCCTCTGTACTGTGATGAGCACTGCCTCCTCCTCTGTACTGTGATGAGCACTGCCCCCTCTGTACTGTGATGAGCACTGCCCCCTCCTCTGTACTGTGATGAGCACTGCCCCCCTCTGTACTGTGATGAGCACTGCCCCCTCCTCTGTACTGTGATGAGCACTGCCCCCCTCTGTACTGTGATGAGCACTGCCCCCCTCTGTACTGTGATGAGCACTGCCCCCTCCTCTGTACTGTGATGAGCACTGCCCCCTCCTCTGTACTGTGATGAGCACTGCCCCCTCCTCTGTACTGTGATGAGCACTGCCCCCTCTGTACTGTGATGAGCACTGCCCCCTCCTCTGTACTGTGATGAGCACTGCCCCCTCCTCTGTACTGTGATGAGCACTGCCCTCTCCTCTGTACTGTGATGAGCACTGCCCCCTCCTCTGTACTGTGATGAGCACTGCCCCCTCCTCTGTACTGTGATGAGCACTGCCCCCTCTGTACTGTGATGAGCACTGCCTCCTCCTCTGTACTGTGATGAGCACTGCCCCCTCCTCTGTACTGTGATGAGCACTGCCTCCTCCTCTGTACTGTGATGAGCACTGCCCCCTCCTCTGTACTGTGATGAGCACTGCCCCCTCTGTACTGTGATGAGCACTGCCTCCTCCTCTGTACTGTGATGAGCACTGCCCCCTCCTGTACTGTGATGAGCACTGCCTCCTCCTCTGTACTGTGATGAGCACTGCCTCCTCCTCTGTACTGTGATGAGCACTGCCCCCTCCTCTGTACTGTGATGAGCACTGCCCCCTCCTCTGTACTGTGATGAGCACTGCCCCCTCCTCTGTACTGTGATGAGCACTGCCTCCTCTGTACTGTGATGAGCACTGCCCCCTCCTCTGTACTGTGATGAGCACTGCCTCCTCCTCTGTACTGTGATGAGCACTGCCCCCTCCTCTGTACTGTGATGAGCACTGCCCCCTCTGTACTGTGATGAGCACTGCCTCCTCCTCTGTACTGTGATGAGCACTGCCCCCTCCTCTGTACTGTGATGAGCACTGCCTCCTCTGTACTGTGATGAGCACTGCCTCCTCCTCTGTACTGTGATGAGCACTGCCCCCTCTGTACTGTGATGAGCACTGCCTCCTCCTCTGTACTGTGATGAGCACTGCCTCCTCCTCTGTACTGTGATGAGCACTGCCTCCTCTGTACTGTGATGAGCACTGCCCCCTCCCCTGTACTGTGATGAGCACTGCCCCCTCCCCTGTACTGTGATGAGCACTGCCTCCTCTGTACTGTGATGAGCACTGCCTCCTCCTCTGTACTGTGATGAGCACTGCCCCCTCCCCTGTACTGTGATGAGCACTGCCCCCTCCCCTGTACTGTGATGAGCACTGCCCCCTCCTCTGTACTGTGATGAGCACTGCCCCCTCCTCTGTACTGTGATGAGCACTGCCCCCTCCTCTGTACTGTGATGAGCACTGCCCCCTCCTCTGTACTGTGATGAGCACTGCCCCCTCCTCTGTACTGTGATGAGCACTGCCTCCTCTGTACTGTGATGAGCACTGCCTCCTCCTCTGTACTGTGATGAGCACTGCCCCCTCCTCTGTACTGTGATGAGCACTGCCCCCTCCTCTGTACTGTGATGAGCACTGCCTCCTCCTCTGTACTGTGATGAGCACTGCCCCCTCCTCTGTACTGTGATGAGCACTGCCCTCTCCTCTGTACTGTGATGAGCACTGCCCCCCCCTCTGTACTGTGATGAGCACTGCCCCCTCCTCTGTACTGTGATGAGCACTGCCTCCTCCTCTGTACTGTGATGAGCACTGCCCCCTCCTCTGTACTGTGATGAGCACTGCCTCCTCCTCTGTACTGTGATGAGCACTGCCCCTCCTCTGTACTGTGATGAGCACTGCCCCCTCCTCTGTACTGTGATGAGCACTGCCTCCTCTGTACTGTGATGAGTACTGCCTCCTCCTCTGTACTGTGATGAGCACTGCCCCCTCCTCTGTACTGTGATGAGCACTGCCCCCTCCTCTGTACTGTGATGAGCACTGCCCCCTCTGTACTGTGATGAGCACTGCCCCCTCCTCTGTACTGTGATGAGCACTGCCCCCTCCTCTGTACTGTGATGAGCACTGCCCCCTCCTCTGTACTGTGATGAGCACTGCCCCCTCCTCTGTACTGTGATGAGCACTGCCCCCTCTGTACTGTGATGAGCACTGCCCCCTCCTCTGTACTGTGATGAGCACTGCCTCCTCCTCTGTACTGTGATGAGCACTGCCCCCTCCTCTGTACTGTGATGAGCACTGCCTCCTCCTCTGTACTGTGATGAGCACTGCCTCCTCCTCTGTACTGTGATGAGCACTGCCCCCTCCTCTGTACTGTGATGAGCACTGCCCCCTCCTCTGTACTGTGATGAGCACTGCCTCCCCCTCTGTACTGTGATGAGCACTGCCTCCTCTGTACTGTGATGAGCACTGCCCCCTCCTCTGTACTGTGATGAGCACTGCCCCCTCTGTACTGTGATGAGCACTGCCCCCTCTGTACTGTGATGAGCACTGCCTCCTCCTCTGTACTGTGATGAGCACTGCCCCCTCTGTACTGTGATGAGCACTGCCCCCTCTGTACTGTGATGAGCACTGCCTCCTCCTCTGTACTGTGATGAGCACTGCCCCCTCTGTACTGTGATGAGCACTGCCTCCTCCTCTGTACTGTGATGAGCACTGCCCCCTCTGTACTGTGATGAGCACTGCCTCCTCCTCTGTACTGTGATGAGCACTGCCTCCCCCTCTGTACTGTGATGAGCACTGCCTCCTCCTCTGTACTGTGATGAGCACTGCCCCCTCCTCTGTACTGTGATGAGCACTGCCTCCTCCTCTGTACTGTGATGAGCACTGCCCCCTCCTCTGTACTGTGATGAGCACTGCCCCCTCTGTACTGTGATGAGCACTGCCCCCTCCTCTGTACTGTGATGAGCACTGCCCCCTCCTCTGTACTGTGATGAGCACTGCCCCCTCTGTACTGTGATGAGCACTGCCCCCTCCTCTGTACTGTGATGAGCACTGCCCCCTCCTCTGTACTGTGATGAGCACTGCCCCCTCCTCTGTACTGTGATGAGCACTGCCCCCTCCTCTGTACTGTGATGAGCACTGCCCCCTCCTCTGTACTGTGATGAGCACTGCCTCCTCCTCTGTACTGTGATGAGCACTGCCTCCTCCTCTGTACTGTGATGATATGGAGATGAAGAGATTTGTCTCCCTCTTGTGGTCAGTTATAGGAATTGTTATCATTATACATCCCGAGACACACAGAGATCACCTCCACACCAGTTATTGTGTCCCCGATCACCTCCACAGCAGTTATTGTGTCCCCGATCACCTCCACACCAGTTATTGTGTCCCCCGATCACCTCCACACCAGTTATTGTGTCCCCGATCATCTCCACACCAGTTATTGTGTCCCCGATCACCTCCACACCAGTTATTGTGTCCCCGATCACCTCCACACCAGTTATTGTGTCCTCGATCACCTCCACACCAGTTATTGTGTCCCCGATCACCTCCACACCAGTTATTGTGTCCCCGATCACCTCCACACCAGTTATTGTGTCCCCGATCACCTCCACACCAGTTATTGTGTCCCCGATCACCTCCACACCAGTTATTGTGTCCTCGATCACCTCCACACTAGTTATTGTGTCCCCCGATCACCACCACACCAGTTATTGTGTCCCCGATCACCTCCACACCAGTTATTGTGTCCCCCGATCACCTCCACACCAGTTATTGTGTCCCCCGATCACCTCCACACCAGTTATTGTGTCCCCGATCACCTCCACACCAGTTATTGTGTCCCCGATCACCTCCACACCAGTTATTGTGTCCCCGATCATCTCCACACCAGTTATTGTGTCCCAATCACCGCCACGCCAGTTATTATCTCCCCCGATCACCTCCACACCAGTTATTGTGTCCCCGATCACCTCCACACCAGTTATTGTGTCCCCGATCACCTCCACACCAGTTATTATCTCCCCCGATCACCTCCACACCAGTTATTGTGTCCCCGATCACCTCCACACCAGTTATTGTGTCCCCGATCACCTCCACACCAGTTATTATCTCCCCCGATCACCTCCACACCAGTTATTGTGTCCCCGATCACCTCCACACCAGTTATTGTGTCCCCCGATCACCTCCACACCAGTTATTGTGTCCCCGATCACCTCCACACCAGTTATTGTGTCCCCGATCATCTCCATACCAGTTATTGTGTCTCCGATCACCTCCACACCAGTTATTGTGTCCCCGATCACCTCCACACCAGTTATAGTGTCCCCGATCACCTCCACACCAGTTATTGTGTCCCCGATCATCTCCACACCAGTTATTGTGTCCCCGATCATCTCCACACCAGTTATTGTGTCCCCGATCACCTCCACACCAGTTATTGTGTCCCCGATCATCTCCACACCAGTTATTGTGTCCCCCGATCAATACACACCAGTTATTGTGTCCCTGATCACCTCCACACCAGTTATTGTGTCCCCCGATCACCTCCACACCAGTTATTGTGTCCCCGATCACCTCCACACCAGTTATTGTGTCCCCGATCACCTCCACACCAGTTATTGTGTCCCCGATCATCTCCATACCAGTTATTGTGTCTCCGATCACCTCCACACCAGTTATTGTGTCCCCGATCACCTCCACACCAGTTATTGTGTCCCCCGATCACCTCCACACCAGTTATTGTGTCCCCGATCACCACCACACCAGTTATTGTGTCCCCATTCACCTCCACACCAGTTATTGTGTCCCCGATCACCTCCACACCAGTTATTGTGTCCCCGATCACCTCCACACCAGTTATTGTGTCCCCGATCATCTCCACACCAGTTATTGTGTCCCCGATCATCTCCACACCAGATATTGTGTCCCCGATCACCAACACACCAGTTATTGTGTCCCCCGATCATCTCCACCCCAGTTATTGTGTCACCGATCACCTCCACACCAGTTATTGTGTCCCCGATCACCTCCACACCAGTTATTGTGTCCCCCGATCATCTCCACACCAGTTATTGTGTCACCGATCACCTCCACACCAGTTATTGTGTCCCCGATCACCTCCACACCAGTTATTGTGTCTCCCCGATCACCTCTACACCAGTTATTGTGTCCCCTGATCACCTCCACACCAGTTATTGTGTCCCTGATCACCTCCACACCAGTTATTGTGTCCCCGATCACCTCTACACCAGTTATTGTGTCCCTGATCACCTCCACACCAGTTATTGTGTCCCTGATCACCTCCACACCGGTTATTGTGTCCCCTGATCACCTCCACACCAGTTATTGTGTCCCTGATCACCTCCACACCAGTTATTGTGTCCCCGATCACCTCCACACCAGTTATTGTGTCCCCGATCACCTCCACACCAGTTATTGTGTCCCCGATCACCTCCACACTAGTTATTGTGTCCCCGATCACCTCCACACCAGTTATTGTGTCCCCGATCACCTCCACTCCAGTTATTGTGTCCCCGATCACCTCCACACCAGTTATTGTGTCCCCGATCACCACACCAGTTATTGTGTCCCCGATCATCTCCACACCAGTTATTGTGTCCCCGATCACCTCCACACCAGATATTGTGTCCCGATCACCTCCACACCAGTTATTGTGTCCCCGATCACCTCCACACTAGTTATTGTGTCCCCGATCACCTCCACACCAGATATTGTGTCCCGATCACCTCCACACCAGTTATTGTGTCCCCGATCACCTCCACACCAGTTATTGTGTCCCCGATCACCTCCACACCAGTTATTGTGTCCCTGATCACCTCCACACCAGTTATTGTGTCCCTGATCACCTCCACACCAGTTATTGTGTCCCGATCACCACCACACCAGTTATTGTGTCCCCGATCACCACCACACCAGTTATTGTGTCCCCGATCACCACCACACTAGTTATTGTGTCCCCGATCACCTCCACACCAGTTATTGTGTCCCTGATCACCTCCACACCAGATATTGTCCCCCGATCACCTCCGCACCAGTTATTGTGTCCTCTCATCATCTCCACACCAGTTATTGTGTCCCCGATCACCTCTACACCAGTTATTGTGTCCCTGATCACCTCCACACCAGTTATTGTGTCCCTGATCACCTCCACACCGGTTATTGTGTCCCCTGATCACCTCCACACCAGTTATTGTGTCCCTGATCACCTCCACACCAGTTATTGTGTCCCCGATCACCTCCACACCAGTTATTGTGTCCCCGATCACCTCCACACCAGTTATTGTGTCCCCGATCACCTCCACACTAGTTATTGTGTCCCCGATCACCTCCACACCAGTTATTGTGTCCCCGATCACCTCCACTCCAGTTATTGTGTCCCCGATCACCTCCACACCAGTTATTGTGTCCCCGATCACCACACCAGTTATTGTGTCCCCGATCATCTCCACACCAGTTATTGTGTCCCCGATCACCTCCACACCAGATATTGTGTCCCGATCACCTCCACACCAGTTATTGTGTCCCCGATCACCTCCACACTAGTTATTGTGTCCCCGATCACCTCCACACCAGATATTGTGTCCCGATCACCTCCACACCAGTTATTGTGTCCCCGATCACCTCCACACCAGTTATTGTGTCCCCGATCACCTCCACACCAGTTATTGTGTCCCTGATCACCTCCACACCAGTTATTGTGTCCCTGATCACCTCCACACCAGTTATTGTGTCCCGATCACCTCCACACCAGTTATTGTGTCCCCGATCACCACCACACTAGTTATTGTGTCCCCGATCACCTCCACACCAGATATTGTGTCCCCGATCACCACCACACCAGTTATTGTGTCCCCGATCACCACCACACTAGTTATTGTGTCCCCGATCACCTCCACACCAGATATTGTCCCCCGATCACCTCCGCACCAGTTATTGTGTCCTCTCATCATCTCCACACCAGTTATTGTGTCCCCGATCATCTCCACACCGGTTATTGTGTCCCCGATCACCACCACACCAGTTATTGTGTCCCCCGATCACCTCCACACCAGTTATTGTGTCCCCGATCATCTCCACACCAGTTATTGTGTCCCCGATCACCTCCACACCAGTTATTGTGTCCCGATCACCTCCACACCAGTTATTGTGTCCCGATCACCTCCACACCAGTTATTGTGTCCCCGATCACCTCCACACCAGTTATTGTGTCCCCCGATCACCTCCACACCAGTTATTGTGTCCCCCGATCACCTCCACACCAGTTATTGTGTCCCCGATCACCACCACACTAGTTATTGTGTCCCCGATCACCTCCACACCAGATATTGTGTCCCCGATCACCACCACACCAGTTATTGTGTCCCCGATCACCACCACACTAGTTATTGTGTCCCCGATCACCTCCACACCAGATATTGTGTCCCCGATCACCTCCACACCAGTTATTGTGTCCCCCGATCACCTCCACACCAGTTATTGTGTCCCCCATCACCTCCACACCAGTTATTGTGTCCCCGATCATCTCCACACCAGTTATTGTGTCCCCCGATCACCTCCACACCAGTTATTGTGTCCCCGATCACCTCCACACCAGTTATTGTGTCCCCAATCACCTCCACACCAGTTATTGTGTCCTCTCATCATCTCCACACCAGTTATTGTGTTCCCGATCACCTCCACACCAGTTATTGTGTCCCCGATCACCACCACACCAGTTATTGTGTCCTCTCATCATCTCCACACCAGTTATTGTGTTCCCGATCACCTCCACACCAGTTATTGTGTCCCCGATCATCTCCACACCAGTTATTGTGTCCCCGATCACCTCCACACCAGTTATTGTGTCCCCAATCACCTCCACACCAGTTATTGTGTCCCCCGATCACCTCCACACCAGTTATTATGTCCCCGATCACCTCCACACCAGTTATTGTGTCCCCGATCATCTCCACACCAGTTATTGTGTCCCCGATCACCTCCACACCAGTTATTGTGTCCCCCGATCACCTCCACACCAGTTATTGTGTCCCCGATCACCTCCACACCAGTTATTGTGTCCCCGATCACCTCCACACCAGTTATTGTGTCCCCGATCATCTCCACACCAGTTATTGTGTCCCCGATCACCTCCACACCAGTTATTATGTCCCCGATCACCTCCACACCAGTTATTGTGTCCCCGATCACCTCCACACCAGTTATTGTGTCCCCGATCACCTCCACACCAGTTATTGTGTCCCCGATCATCTCCACACCAGTTATTGTGTCCCCGATCACCTCCACACCAGTTATTGTGTCCCCAATCACCACCACACCAGTTATTGTGTCCCCGATCACCTCCACACCAGTTATTGTGTCCCCGATCACCTCCACACCAGTTATTGTGTCCCCAATCACCTCCACACCAGTTATTGTGTCCCCAATCACCTCCACACCAGTTATTGTGTCCCCGATCACCTCCACACCAGTTATTGTGTCCCCGATCACCTCCACACCAGTTATTGTGTCCCCCCAATCACCTCCGCACCAGTTATTGTGTCCCCTGATCACCTCCACACCAGTTATTGTGTCCCCGATCACCTCCACACCAGTTATTGTGTCCCCCGATCATCTCCACACCAGTTATTGTGTCACCGATTGTTAGAGAAATTATACTTTAAATGTCAGTTATGAAAGACGCCATTTTGATTATCATGGCCTAGAAATAAGTTATAGTGATAATATGGAGTCAGCAATATAATATGCTTAGATGTGCGGTTTTGAATGTATCCTGAAATCATTGTTATATGTAAGATAACAGTCTGTAACAGACACTTCCACCTTTCCTGTTCTGTCTAGAATAAAGTTGAAAATACATGAGACTGGGCATGTTTTAAGACAGGAAAGGGGGGTGTCCAGGGCTTATAAAAAACATGTACCAAAGTATTTTCTTTAGAAATGATAAAGGCTGCATGAACGTGTAATTCATTTCTCTTGCATATGCAATAAATATTACCTTGATTCCCGAGGGCGATCTGAGATGTTGAAATAATTGACTTAACAAATTTGGTCCTTCGAAGAGCCGGAAGTCCATTTCCCCGAGACGCACTGGCCAACAGTGACCGATGACCGTACGGCAAAACTGTAAGTCCTCCATCTCAAATTAGATGTTAAAAAGAGGCCGGTCCGCTGAACTAGTGCCTCCCGGGCAGCGACTTACCGGATCAGCACAAGAGACCGCTCTCGGGACAAGGTAAGATTTTTATTTTTATTTTATTATTAACCTTTTGTGTTAGACTTGATTAGGAATTTGATGAATAAGGGATTTGAATATATACATACAATATAGAGATTGATTGAATGTTTATCTGTTTCTGTCCTATCTGCTTTACTCTTGTTGAGGGGAAATAAGTGGTCATGTATTCCCCGTATAGATCCGTCTGTGGCCATCCTGGATGGGCAGACCTAGTGACTAGCCCGCGTTTTGGGAAGACGCGCTCAGGGCGACCTGGCGGCAGTCGAGCACTGCGGGTGTTCTCTCTCTTGTGTGTTCTTGTTTGTTTCTTCTGGTTAATTGTCATTTGATATAGGGGTATGGTCCCATACTAATATCCGGGTGCAGATAAAGGAAATTTGTCGGTTTGACAGCCTTGTAAACTGCAGAAAATCCCTTGGGGACACATAAATACTCCTAGATCAAAACCTAAAGAACCCCCCCCCTCCGTTGATACAAGGGTGTGGCCTGATAGATTTCTAGGCATATAAATACCCTTGGATCAAAAATACTTCCAGATAAAGAACCCCCCCCTCCGTTGATACAAGGGTGTGGCCTGATAGATTTCCAGGTAACAAACAGAGGACATTTGGCGGACCGCGGTGTTCATGCCAGCCTCATATGTTGTATTAATCCTGAGCAGGCACATAAATACCCTTGGATCAATGACTGAAATATTAAATGTTTTGATAAGATGAAAGAACAGTCGGGAGAATTCAGTTTCCTCGTAATTCTGTAAATGCTCTCTACAAGTTAGTGAAGTATTAAGTAATGATAAGAGAACAGTCGGGAGAATACAGTCTCCTTGTAATTCTGTAATTCTCTAAGACACCAGTGTTTTAGCAATACACAAGATCAGTAATCTAGAAGTGATATATCATGACTAGAAAGTCTGTGAGTGATTGCAAGTGATAAGATACTGTGTGCGTGTGTTGTGTCATTGTGAGAAGACACTAACAAAAAAAGAGCTCCGTGTGCACGATAAACAAAGTAGGTATGATCCATGGAAAATCTGTTGGTGTGAATGAAGATGTTAAGTATATGTGTAGTCTAGACAAAGAGAATGTGACATTTCTTTAAATGTGGAAAACAAAGTATGATTTTGATGCATCTTTAAATAAGGATTGTTGTGTAATACTGTGTAGAAAGCTTAAAAATGATGCCGGCATGAAAATAAGAAAACAGAAGAAATTAGGCCTTCCCCAGGCAAAGAAATGGCTTGAGGAGGCTAACCATAGGTTAAATTCAGAAAACCATAAAAAGACTATGTTTTTGAACAAAAGAGGAGGACAATAATATGACCGTCCTCTGACGTTTAGTTCAGCAAGTATTGACTGAACAAAACGTAACAAACCAAATGCAACCTGACTCTCCACTGTTTGTTGTTCCCCCGTGGTCACCTGGGTCACCCGCAGATGCAACCGATTCTCTTATGGCTGCAGCTAAACCCCCTCTCAAAATGACTCTTGCTGTCCAGAGGAGTCCACAAGGGACCCCCTTTACAGCAACTATTACAAATTTTTCGGGGACCTGGTGAACCAATTGATATCCCCCTCAGCTGGGGAACAAACAGAATGTGGAGAGGAAGAATTTCCACTAATTGAAGTTCCCAACCCTAGGGCAGGACAAAATGTAGGAGGTATAGTAGTCCCCAACACTATGATGGTCTATCGCCCCTGGACCCCTGAGGATGTTAAAAAAACTACTGAAGGGGTACCACATCCCAAGGTGAACATAGCTTAAATCAGGGATGGTATCATGGGAATGATTGCTAACTATCATCTTATTGGGAGGGAAATAGAGCAGGTCACCAGACAGATCCTGGGTCCCGACTGGCATCATGTAGTGGGAGATTGGAGTGGATTAAACAATCAGGGAGTTGTGTTGCCTCATGATGATGCAGCACTAGAAAACAGGAGAAATGCTCTTATAGCAAGGATAGAGAATAGATGGATACGTCGAGCCGACTGGTCCATTATAAATCAGTGTGTGCAGGGAGAAGAGGAAACAGTGGACAATTTCATTGTTAGGATGAGGGAGATTTTCAATAATCACTCAGGAATAGAAGTCCCAGTAAATCAAGTAAACGATAGCCCATATGAGCAACAGCTAAAGGATGCAATCTTGAAGGGGCTGTTTGCCCCTATATCAAGTTTGTTATCAAACACATGATCAACCATAGGATCTGCAGACTACAAGGGCTGATTGAGTATGCGAGGCATGCTGAGCGGCACTTCCAATCAAAAAAGAGAGTAAAGAAAGGGAAAGTGTTTATGTAGATGAAGGTAATGATGTGTATGTCATTGAGAAGGAGAACAGAAGGATAGGAAACACCTGAACAAGGCCCCGCATTCAGGACTATGAAAAAAAAAAAAAAAAGAGAGAGGGGAGTGTTTCCTGTGAGGAAAAAGAGGTCACTTGGCAAAAGAATGTAGGTCAAACAGAGAGGAAGATGCATGAAGATGTTGGTATGTCTGCAGAGAGAGAGATACAGAAGAAAATGATGAGAAAGAATCTGAAATTTTGGATGTGTGCGCTGTTGAAACTTGTTTGCATGCTAAAGTCAAGTCAGAAATAATCTTGGTTGTGAAGGGTAGATGGCTAACATTTCTCTGTGATACTGGGGCTTGTAGGACCCTAATACACCCGCTGGATAGGAAAAAAGTAAAGAAAAAGGTGTAGTATATGTAAAATCTGCAAAATGGGTTGATGCACCAGGAGGTCATGTTTGAAGGCCTTACTGTGGAAGATCCACAGACAGGTAAATAGGCTCAGTGTAAAATTGTCATTTTGACTAAATGTCCTGTTAATTTGTTGGGTAGAGACATGTTGCACGCTCTTGATATTTCTGTCGTACCAGTGGAGGGAGGTCTCAGAGCCCATCGGCTGTGTGAAAAACAAATCACAGCCGTGGATAATGAGCCCTGATACTGGTACAGCCTGGAATTTGCAAACTGAGGGATTAAATATACCCAAAATCCTGGCAGAAATAATTGACAAAGAGTCTGTGAGGAAAAGGTATAAGGTCCAGACAAACCTCTATTGCACCATGTATTACAGAAAGACCTCTGGGCCTGATAAGTCCTATGAGAAACAGTTAATGAGTCTCACTAACACTGAAGTTCTCTTAAAATGTCTGTACTGTGATAAGGAAGGAAATAGTGTGGCTACTTGTCTCCTACCACAGCCTATTCTGCAAATATACAGGCAGGATACTGTTCTTGTGTTTCGGTCACCCAGAATTCCAAGGTATCATGGCATGAGCTAGGAGAACTTATCACGAACTGGGTCCAACTGACAGATGAGAAACTAAAATCCAGAGGGATTCAGAGGTATAGGAGGCATAAGGGAGAGAAAGATGGGTGGAGACTCGTGCAGGATTTACAGGCAGTCAATGGGGCCGTATTACCGAGGGCCCCGGTGGTCCCAGACATGCATGTCCTCCTGAACGAGCTCTACCCAGAGAACGAGGTATTTTATGTTATTGATAACAGTAATCCTTCTTTTCATTCCCTTACACAAAGACAGTCAGTTCTGGGTTGCATTTATGTACACGGAAAAAAAAAAAAAAAAAAAAGAGGTACACATACACTAGGTTATCCCAGGGATATTGTGAAAGTCCAACTACCTTCTCACAAAGAATGTCCAATAATTTGTCTCGGTTTGTACCTCCCAGTGTGTTAAATTCTCTTGTATTTGGATGACATTCTGGTAGTAATGTATGTAAAATTACCATGGTTCTGATGCATTTCCTCGCAGACCAAGGTCAAAAGGTCAGCAAAGACTAATCACAACTGTGGAAAGAAAAGGTGAAATGCCTGGGTTACATTTTATCTCAAGAAGGTAGACATTTGGATGAGATCCGAAAAGAGGCCACCCTTCAAGTCCCCAAATCACATACCAAAAAGAAATGATGTCATTTCTTGGCATGGCAAATGTCTGTAGAGCATGGATAGCAAATTATGCTATGGAGGTGGAGCCTCTTTCTGATCTCATCTATGGTTCACTAATGTCTGCAAAAGATTCCATTCAGTGGAATGTGTAAGCAGAGGATGCATTTACAAAGGTAAAGCACCTCATTGTGGGTTATACTTAGCCTTCCCAATTACAGTAAAACCTTTTATCAGACTGTAGATTGTAAGGAAGGATCTCACTGATGTTCTCTTTCTAGATGCTGACATTACCTTTTGTGTTGATGGGTCTTGTAAAAAGGACGATAAAGGGGTACATCAAACGGCATACGCTATAGTAACACATGACCAGGTCATTGAAGCCAGACCCCTTCCCAATTCCTACTCTACACAACAAGCTGAAATTATTGCCCTATCTAGGGCCTGTAGTCTAGGGGAAGGGAAGAAAATAAATATTTATACAGACAGCCAATACGCTTTTTCTACTATACACATATTTGCCCAGCAATGGAAAAATAGGGGTATGATTACGTCCACAGGTAAACCAATCTCACATAGAGATCTTATCCTGGCCCTTCTAGAAAATGTACAGAAACCAACACAAGTGGCTATTTGTTAATGTACAGCACACAGAAAGGGAACAGATCCAATTACTCTAGGGAATGCACTAACAGACAAGACCGCAAGGGAAGCTACTACAGGACCGCAAAAAAACCACACATATACTATACAGGTCCCCAAGAAAATGATGAGGTACGGAAAGCTATTGATAAAACATGGTTATCAGAAATGCAGATAACATCACCGGCAGGTGAAAAACAAAAGTGGTTATCTAAAGGGGCAACGCTGGTCAATGGTATATACACAAGTACAGAAGGTAAACCCACCATACCTACATCACTATTTAGATATGCTGCGTTATTGAGCCATGGGCAAGCCCATATCTCAAAAGGAGGGATGGTGCAGGTGATCAATAAGGTGTTCACAACATATGGGTTTACGAATGACTCTAGAGATTTTTGCCTCACATGTCCGCTTTGTAACAGATACCATGCTCAAGGTGCCCTAAGACCCTTAAGAGGTCATTTCTCACAACCCTCTTATCACTTTCACACGATATGCATGGATTTTATGATTATTGTTGTTTATAAAGTGGGCGGAAGCTTTTCCTGACACACCCAAATGGGCAGTCAGTAGCCAAAGTACTTATTAAAGAGGTGATTCCATTTCATGGGATCCCCTCTGTGATTTACAGTGACAATGGCTCCCATTTTGTAAACCGAACAATACAACAAATTGATAAATGGTACAATATTGACCTAAGAAGACCACTGTGTCTACCACCCACAATCTGTGGGCACAGTGGAGAGACAATGGTACCTTAAAGAGTAAACTAAGAAAATTGTTAAAGGAAACAGGGAAAAATAAATGGGTTTAGTGTTTGCCAATGGCATTGTTGAGTATAAGAATTACCCCTACTGCTAAAGGACTAACACCGTATGAAATGTTGTATGGTAAACCTTATTATATTCCACAACTAGCCACCGTTCCTCTCCCTAAAGAGGAAATAGACTTGACTTGTATAATAAGAATGTTTTCATAAAATATTACTGGGTCAGAATGTGTAAATGAGAAAAGAGCTACTCTAAGACTAAGATGCAAAGTATACCCCCATCAGTACAAGCATTACCAGGAAATTTCACTTGTTTCTCTAACAATGACAGTAATGGTACAAATGTTGGCACCCTGTCCCCTGAATACTGTGCAACTACAACCCTTACTACAGACATTAAGTACCAACTAAAATGGTTTCAGGAACAGAAACGGCAATTGGCTGATGTTTGGTGTTTGTGTGGAGATAAGAGACTAAGGCCCAGACTGCCACCTAGATGGGAGGGTAGTTGTGCCCTTACCCGATTGCTGCTTCCCTTTCATATAGTTCCTATGAGTGATAAATCAATGAAACTACCAGGTAAATATTTTTTTAAAGGAATTAAGCGAGAAACACCACAAGGATCATTTGACAACCAAGTGTATATAGGTGTTCCACGAGGAGTTCCAGATGAAATTAAAGCGCAGAATCAAATAACAGCAGGACTCACCTCACTCTTCATATGAGTCCAGCCCAACAAGAACATCGACTGGATAAACTACATCTACTACAACTAGCAGAGGTTTGTGAATTACACCAGAGATGCTATCAAAGGCATAGCAGTACAATTGGACGCCACCTCTTTGACAGCGTGGCAGAACCGTAAAGCGTTGGATATGTTGCTGGCAGAAAGGGGCGGGGTATGCAAAATGTTCGGCACCTTCTGCTGCACTTTTATTCCAAACAATACGGCACCCGATGGAAGTATCACCAAAGCCTTACAAGGCCTACAAATGCTATCCGAAGAATTAGCTGAGAACTCTGGTGTAGAGAACCCCCTGACAGGACTTTTCGGAAAATGGTTTGGTAAATGGGGTGATCTTGCAAAAAGTTTGCTTATCTCTATTGTCATGGCAACCGCAGTTCTTACATTGTGTGGATGTTGCTGCATTCCCTGTATTAGGGGAATTCTTCAAAGACTGATTGACACATCTTTAACAAAAACTATGCTCCTCCAGAGCGACATGGAACTATACTCGGAACCTGATGATGAATTTACAACTCTCGCTAAGGACTTATCTGTCTAAATGATAATACCTGGTAAAATAAAATAACCTGGATATTTGAAGTATTGACATTATTAGTATAAAAGGAGGGAGATGTTAGAGAAATTATACTTTAAATGTCAGTTATGAAAGACGCCATTTTGATTATCATGGCCTAGAAATAAGTTATAGTGATAATATGGAGTCAGCAATATAATATGCTTAGATGTGCAGTTTTGAATGTATCCTGAAATCATTGTTATATGTAAGATAACAGTCTGTAACAGACACTTCCACCTTTCCTGTTCTGTCTAGAATAAAGTTGAAAATACATGAGACTGGGCATGTTTTAAGACAGGAAAGGGGGGGTGTCCAGGGCTTACAAAAAACATGTACCAAAGTATTTTCCTTAGAAATGATAAAGGCTGCATGAACGTGTAATTCATTTCTCTTGCATATGCAATAAATATTACCTTGATTCCCGAGGGCGATCTGAGATGTTGAAATAATTGACTTAACACCGATCACCTCCACACCAGTTATTGTGTCCCCTATCACCACACTAGTTATTGTGTCCCCGATCATCTCCACACCAGTTATTGTTCCCCGATCACCTCCACACCAGTTATTGTGTCCCCGATCACCACCACACCAGTTATTGTGTCTCTGATCACCTCCACACCAGTTATTGTGTCCCCGATCACCACCACACCAGTTATTGTGTCTCTGATCACCTCCACACCAGTTATTGTGTCCCCCGATCACCTCCACACCAGTTATTGTGTCCCCATTCACCTCCACACCAGTTATTGTGTCCCCGATCACCTCCACACCAGTTATTGTGTCCCCATTCACCTCCACACCAGTTATTGTGTCCCCGATCACCTCCACACCAGTTATTGTGTCCCCGATCACCTCCACACCAGTTATTGTGTCCCCGATCACCTCCACACCAGTTATTGTGTCCCCGATCACCTCCACACCAGTTATTGTGTCCCCCGATCATCTCCACACCAGTTATTGTGTCCCCGATCACCACCACACTAGTTATTGTGTCCCCGATCACCTCCACACCAGTTATTGTGTCCCTGATCACCTCCACACCAGTTATTGTGTCCCCGATCACCTCCACACCAGTTATTGTGTCCCCTATCACCTCCACACCAGTTATTGTGTCCCCGATCACCTCCACACCAGTTATTGTGTCCCCGATCACCTCCACACCAGTTATTGTGTCCCCGATCACCTCCACACCAGTTATTGTGTCTCCGATCACCTCCACACCAGTTATTGTGTCCCCTATCACCTCCACACCAGTTATTGTGTCCCCGATCACCTCCACACCAGTTATTGTGTCTCCGATCACCTCCACACCAGTTATTGTGTCCCCGATCACCTCCACACCAGTTATTGTGTCCCCGATCACCTCCACACCAGTTATTGTGTCCCCGATCACCTCCACACCAGTTATTGTGTCCCCTATCACCTCCACACCAGTTATTGTGTCCCCGATCACCTCCACACCAGTTATTGTGTCCCCGATCACCTCCACACCAGTTATTGTGTCCCCGATCACCTCCACACCAGTTATTGTGTCCCCATTCACCTCCACACCAGTTATTGTGTCCCCGATCACCTCCACACCAGTTATTGTGTCCCCATTCACCTCCACACCAGTTATTGTGTCCCCGATCACCTCCACACCAGTTATTGTGTCCCCGATCACCTCCACACCAGTTATTGTGTCCCCGATCACCTCCACACCAGTTATTGTGTCCCCGATCACCTCCACACCAGTTATTGTGTCCCCCGATCATCTCCACACCAGTTATTGTGTCCCCGATCACCACCACACTAGTTATTGTGTCCCCGATCACCTCCACACCAGTTATTGTGTCCCTGATCACCTCCACACCAGTTATTGTGTCCCCGATCACCTCCACACCAGTTATTGTGTCCCCTATCACCTCCACACCAGTTATTGTGTCCCCGATCACCTCCACACCAGTTATTGTGTCCCCGATCATCTCCACACCAGTTATTGTGTCCCCGATCATCTCCACACCAGTTATTGTGTCCCTGATCACCTCCACACCAGTTATTGTGTCCCCGATCACTGCCACACCAGTTATTGTGTCCCCGATCACCTCCACACCAGTTATTGTGTCCCCGATCACCTCCACACCAGTTATTGTGTCCCCGATCACCTCCACACCAGTTATTGTGTTCCCGATCACCTCCACACTAGTTATTGTGTCCCCGATCACCTCCACACCAGTTATTGTGTCCCCTATCACCTCCACACCAGTTATTGTGTCCCCGATCACCTCCACACCAGTTATTGTGTCCCCTATCACCACACTAGTTATTGTGTCCCCGATCATCTCCACACCAGTTATTGTTCCCCGATCACCTCCACACCAGTTATTGTGTCCCCGATCACCACCACACCAGTTATTGTGTCTCTGATCACCTCCACACCAGTTATTGTGTCCCCGATCACCTCCACACCAGTTATTGTGTCCCCTATCACCTCCACACCAGTTATTGTGTCCCCGATCACCTCCACACCAGTTATTGTGTCCCCTATCACCACACCAGTTATTGTGTCCCCGATCATCTCCACACCAGTTATTGTTCCCCGATCACCTCCACACCAGTTATTGTGTCCCCGATCACCACCACACCAGTTATTGTGTCTCTGATCACCTCCACACCAGTTATTGTGTCCCCGATCACCACCACACCAGTTATTGTGTCTCTGATCACCTCCACACCAGTTATTGTGTCCCCCGATCACCTCCACACCAGTTATTGTGTCCCCATTCACCTCCACACCAGTTATTGTGTCCCCGATCACCTCCACACCAGTTATTGTGTCCCCATTCACCTCCACACCAGTTATTGTGTCCCCGATCACCTCCACACCAGTTATTGTGTCCCCGATCACCTCCACACCAGTTATTGTGTCCCCGATCACCTCCACACCAGTTATTGTGTCCCCGATCACCTCCACACCAGTTATTGTGTCCCCCGATCATCTCCACACCAGTTATTGTGTCCCCGATCACCACCACACTAGTTATTGTGTCCCCGATCACCTCCACACCAGTTATTGTGTCCCTGATCACCTCCACACCAGTTATTGTGTCCCCTATCACCTCCACACCAGTTATTGTGTCCCCTATCACCTCCACACCAGTTATTGTGTCCCCGATCACCTCCACACCAGTTATTGTGTCCCCGATCACCTCCACACCAGTTATTGTGTCCCCGATCACCTCCACACCAGTTATTGTGTCTCCGATCACCTCCACACCAGTTATTGTGTCCCCTATCACCTCCACACCAGTTATTGTGTCCCCGATCACCTCCACACCAGTTATTGTGTCTCCGATCACCTCCACACCAGTTATTGTGTCCCCGATCACCTCCACACCAGTTATTGTGTCCCCGATCACCTCCACACCAGTTATTGTGTCCCCGATCACCTCCACACCAGTTATTGTGTCCCCTATCACCTCCACACCAGTTATTGTGTCCCCGATCACCTCCACACCAGTTATTGTGTCCCCGATCACCTCCACACCAGTTATTGTGTCCCCGATCACCTCCACACCAGTTATTGTGTCCCCATTCACCTCCACACCAGTTATTGTGTCCCCGATCACCTCCACACCAGTTATTGTGTCCCCATTCACCTCCACACCAGTTATTGTGTCCCCGATCACCTCCACACCAGTTATTGTGTCCCCGATCACCTCCACACCAGTTATTGTGTCCCCGATCACCTCCACACCAGTTATTGTGTCCCCGATCACCTCCACACCAGTTATTGTGTCCCCCGATCATCTCCACACCAGTTATTGTGTCCCCGATCACCACCACACTAGTTATTGTGTCCCCGATCACCTCCACACCAGTTATTGTGTCCCTGATCACCTCCACACCAGTTATTGTGTCCCCGATCACCTCCACACCAGTTATTGTGTCCCCGATCATCTCCACACCAGTTATTGTGTCCCCGATCACCTCCACACCAGTTATTGTGTCCTCTCATCACCTCCACACCAGTTATTGTGTCCCCGATCACCTCCACACCAGTTATTGTGTCCCCGATCATCTCCACACCAGTTATTGTGTCCCCGATCATCTCCACACCAGTTATTGTGTCCCTGATCACCTCCACACCAGTTATTGTGTCCCCGATCACTGCCACACCAGTTATTGTGTCCCCGATCACCTCCACACCAGTTATTGTGTCCCCGATCACCTCCACACCAGTTATTGTGTCCCCGATCACCTCCACACCAGTTATTGTGTTCCCGATCACCTCCACACTAGTTATTGTGTCCCCGATCACCTCCACACCAGTTATTGTGTCCCCTATCACCTCCACACCAGTTATTGTGTCCCCGATCACCTCCACACCAGTTATTGTGTCCCCGATCACCTCCACACCAGTTATTGTGTCCCCGATCACCACCACACCAGTTATTGTGTCCCCGATCATCTCCACACCAGTTATTGTGTCCCCGATCATCTCCACTCCAGTTATTGTGTCCCCGATCACCACCACACCAGTTATTGTTCCCCGATCACCTCCACTCCAGTTATTGTGTCCCCGATCACCCCCACACTAGTTATTGTGTCCCTGATCACCTCCACACCAGTTATTGTGTCCCCGATCACCTCCATACCAGTTATTGTGTCCCTGATCACCTCCACACCAGTTATTGTGTCCCTGATCACCTCCACACCAGTTATTGTGTCCCCGATCACCTCCCCCTCAAATATTGTGTCCCCGATCACCACCACACCAGTTATTGTGTCCCCGATCACCTCCACACTAGTTATTGTGTCCCTGATCACCTCCACACCAGTTATTGTGTCCCCGATCACCTCCATACCAGTTATTGTGTCCCTGATCACCTCCACACCAGTTATTGTGTCCCCCGATCACCTCCACACCAGTTATTGTGTCCCCGATCACCTCCACACCAGTTATTGTGTCCCCTATCACCTCCACACCAGTTATTGTGTCCCCGATCACCTCCACACCAGTTATTGTGTCCCCGATCACCTCCACACCAGTTATTGTGTCCCCTATCACCTCCACACCAGTTATTGTGTCCCCGATCACCTCCACACCAGTTATTGTGTCCCCCGATCACCTCCACACCAGTTATTGTGTCCCCTATCACCTCCACACCAGTTATTGTGTCCCCCGATCACCTCCACACCAGTTATTGTGTCCCCGATCACCTCCACACCAGTTATTGTGTCCCCGATCACCTCCACACCAGTTATTGTGTCCCCTATCACCTCCACACCAGTTATTGTGTCCCCGATCACCTCCACACCAGTTATTGTGTCCCCGATCACCTCCACACCAGTTATTGTGTCCCCGATCACCACACCAGTTATTGTGTCCCTGATCACCTCCACACCAGTTATTGTGTCCCCGATCACCTCCACACCAGTTATTGTGTCCCCGATCACCTCCACACCAGTTATTGTGTCCCCGATCACCTCCACACCAGTTATTGTGTCCCTGATCACCTCCACACCAGTTATTGTGTCCCCTATCACCTCCACACCAGTTATTGTGTCCCCGATCACCTCCACACCAGTTATTGTGTCCCCTATCACCTCCACACCAGTTATTGTGTCCCCGATCACCTCCACACCAGTTATTGTGTCCCCGATCACCTCCACACCAGTTATTGTGTCCCCGATCACCTCCACACCAGTTATTGTGTCCCCGATCACCTCCACACCAGTTATTGTGTCCCCGATCACCTCCACACCAGTTATTGTGTCCCCCCAATCACCTCCACACCAGTTATTGTGTCACCGATCACCTCCACACCAGTTATTGTGTCCCCGATCACCACACCAGTTATTGTGTCCCTGATCACCTCCACACCAGTTATTGTGTCCCCGATCATCTCCACACCAGTTATTGTGTCCCCGATCACCTCCACACCAGTTATTGTGTCCCCGATCACCACCACAACAGTTATTGTGTCCTGGATCACCTACACACCCTTTATTGTATCCCCCAGATCACCTCCACCCAAGTTATTGTGTCCCCGATCACCTCCACACCCGTTATTGTGTCCCCGATCACCACCACACTAGTTATTGTGTCCCCGATCACCTCCACACCAGATATTGTGTCCCCGATCACCTCCACACCAGTTATTGTGTCCCCGATCACCTCCACACCAGTTATTGTGTCCCCGATCACCTCCACACCAGTTATTGTGTCCCCGATCACCTCCACACCAGTTATTGTGTCCCCCGATCACCTCCACACCAGTTATTGTGTCCCCGATCACCTCCACACTAGTTATTGTTTCCCCGATCACCGCCACACCAGTTATTGTGTCCCCTGATCACCTCCACACCGGTTATTGTGTCCCCCGATCACCTCCACACCAGTTATTGTGTCCCCGATCACCACCACACCAGTTATTGTGTCCCCGATCACCACCACACCAGTTATTGTGTCCCCGATCACCTCCACACCAGTTATTGTGTCCCCGATCACCTCCACACCAGTTATTGTGTCCCCGATCACCTCCACACCAGTTATTATGTCCCCCCCCAATCACCTCCACACCAGTTATTGTGTCCCCGATCACCTCCACACCAGTTATTGTGTCCCCGATCACCTCCAGACCAGATATTGTGTCCCCGATCACCTCCACACCAGTTATTGTGTCCCTGATCACCTCCACACCAGATATTGTGTCCCCGATCACCTCCACACCAGTTATTGTGTCCCCCGATCACCACACCAGTTATTGTGTCCCCGATCATCTCCACACCAGTTATTGTGTCCCCGATCACCTCCACACCAGTTATTGTGTCCCCGATCACCTCCACACCAGTTATTGTGTCCCTGATCATCTCCACACCAGTTATTGTGTCCCCGATCACCACCACACCAGTTATTGTGTCCCCGATCACCTCCACACCAGTTATTGTGTCCCCGATCATCTCCACACCAGTTATTATGTCCCCGATCACCTCCACACCAGTTATTGTGTCCCCGATCACCTCCACACCAGTTATTGTGTCCCCGATCACCTCCACACCAGTTATTGTGTCCCCGATCACCACCACACCAGTTATTGTGTCTCCGATCACCTCCACAGCAGCCATCGTTCCCCGATCACCTCCACACCAGTTATTGTGTCCCCGAACACCACCACACCAGTTATTGTGTCCCCAATCACCTCCACACCAGTTATTGTGTCCCCCGATCACCACACCAGTTATTGTGTCCCCGATCACCTCCACACCAGTTATTGTGTCCCCGATCACCTCCACACCAGTTATTGTGTCCCCGATCACCGCCACACCAGTTATTGTGTCCCCGATCACCTCCACACCGGTTATTGTGTCCCCGATCATCTCCACACCAGTTATTGTGTCCCCGATCACCTCCACACCAGTTATTGTGTCCCCGATCACCTCCACAGCAGTTATTGTGATCCCGATCACCTCCACACCAGTTATTATGTCCCCGATCACCGCCACACCAGTTATTGTGTCCCCGATCACCTCCACACCGGTTATTGTGTCCCCGATCATCTCCACACCAGTTATTATGTCCCCGATCACCTCCACACCAGTTATTGTGTCCCTGATCACCTCCACACCAGTCATTGTGTCCCCGATCACCTCCACACCAGCTATTGTGTCCCCGATCACCTCCACACCAGTTATTGTGTCCCCGATCACCAACACACCAGTTATTGTGTCCCCGATCACCACACCAGTTATTATGTCCCCGATCACCACCACCAGTTATTGTGTCCCAGATCACCTCCACACCAGTTATTGTGTCCCTGATCACCTCCACACCAGTCATTGTGTCCCCGATCACCTCCACACCAGCTTTTGTGTCCCCGATCACCTCCACACCAGTTATTGTGTCCCCGATCACCTCCAATACCAGTTATTGTGTCCCCGATCACCTCCACACCAGTTATTGTGTCCCCGATCACCTCCACACCAGTTATTGTGTCCCCGATCACCACCACACCAGTTATTGTGTCCCCCGATCACCACCACACCAGTTATTGTGTCCCCGATCACCTCCACACCAGTTATTGTGTCCCCGATCACCTCCACACCAGTTATTGTGTCCCCGATCACCTCCAATACCAGTTATTGTGTCCCCGATCACCTCCACACCAGTTATTGTGTCCCCGATCACCTCCACACCAGTTATTGTGTCCCCGATCACCACCACACCAGTTATTGTGTCCCCCGATCACCACCACACCAGTTATTGTGTCCCCCGATCACCACCACACCAGTTATTGTGTCCCCGATCACCTCCACACCAGTTATTGTGTCTCCAATCACCTCCACACCAGTTATTGTGTCCCCGATCACCTCCACACCGGTTATTGTGTCCCCCCAATCACCTCCACACCAGTTATTGTGTCCCCGATCACCTCCACACCAGTTATTGTGTCCCCGATCACCTCCACACCAGTTATTGTGTCCCCGATCACCACCACACCAGTTATTGTTCCCCGATCACCACCACACCAGTTATTGTGTCCCCGATCACCTCCACACCAGTTATTGTGTCCCCGATCACCACCACACCAGTTATTGTTCCCCGATCACCTCCACACCAGTTATTGTGTCCCCGATCACCTCCACACCAGTTATTGTTCCCCGATCACCTCCACACCAGTTATTGTGTCCCCGATCACCACCACACCAGTTATTGTTCCCCGATCACCTCCACACCAGTTATTGTGTCCCCGATCACCTCCACACCAGTTATTGTGTCCCCAATCACCTCCACACCAGTTATTGTGTCTCCCCGATCACCTCCACACCAGTTATCATGTCTCCGATCACCTCCACACCAGTTATTGTGTCCCTGATCACCTCCACACCAGTTATTGTGTCCCCGATCACCTCCACACCAGTTATTGTGTCCCCGATCACCACTACACCAGTTATTGTGTCCCCGATCACCGCCACACCAGTTATTGTGTCCCCGATCACCTCCACACCAGTTATTGTGTCCCCGATCACCTCCACACCAGTTATTGTGTCCCCGATCACCTCCACACCAGTTATTGTGTCCCCGATCACCTCCACACCAGTTATTGTGTCCCCGATCATCTCCACACCAGTTATTGTGTCCCCGATCACCTCCACACCCTTTATTGTATCCCCCAGATCACCTCCACACCAGTTATTGTGTCCCTGATCACCTCCACACCAGTTATTATGTCCCCGATCACCTCCACACCAATTATTGTCTCCGATCACCGCCACACATGTTATTGTGTCCCCGATCACCAACACACCAGTTATTGTGTCCCTATCACCGCCACACCAGTTTCTGTGTCCCCCGATCACCTCCACACCAGTTATTGTGCCCCCGATCACCTCCACACCAGTTATTGTGTCCCCGATCACCTCCACACCAGTTATTGTGTCCCTATCACCGCCACACCAGTTTCTGTGTCCCCGATCACCTCCACACCAGTATTTGTGTCCCCGATCATCTCCACACCAGTTATTGTGTCCCCGATCACCTCCACACCAGTTATTGTGTCCCTATCACCGCCACACCAGTTTCTGTGTCCCTGATCACCTCCACACCAGTATTTGTGTCCCCGATCACCTCCACACCAGTTATTGTGTCCCCGATCACCTCCACACCAGTTATTGTGTCCCCAATCACCTCCCCCTCAAATATTGTGTCCCCGATCACCTCCACACCAGTTATTGTGTCCCCGATCACCTCCACAACAGTTATTGTGTCCCCGATCACCTCCACACCAGTTATTGTGTCCCCGATCACCTCCACAACAGTTATTTGTCCCCGATCACCACCACACCAGTTATTGTGTCCCCGATCACCTCCACACCAGTTATTGTGTCCCCGATCACCTCCACACCAGTTATTGTGTCCCCGATCACCTCCACAACAGTTATTGTGTCCCCGATCACCTCCACACCAGTTATTGTGTCCCCGATCACCTCCACAACAGTTATTTGTCCCCGATCACCACCACACCAGTTATTGTGTCCCCGATCACCTCCACACCAGTTATTGTGTCCCCGATCACCTCCACACCAGTTATTGTGTCCCCGATCACCTCCACACCAGTTATTGTGTCCCCAATCACCTCCACACCAGTTATTGTGTCCCCGATCACCTCCACACCAGTTATTGTGTCCCCGATCATCTCCACATCATTTATTATGTCCCCGATCATCTCCACACCATTTATTATGTCCCCGATCACCTCCACACCAGTTATTGTTTCCCCGATCACCGCCACACCAGTTATTGTGTCCCTGATCACCTCCACACCAGTCATTGTGTCCCCGATCACCTCCACACCCTTTATTGTATCCCCCAGATCACCTCCACCCAAGTTATTGTGTCCCCTATCACCAACACACCAGTTATTGTGTCCCAGATCATCTCCACTTCATTTATTGTGTCCCCGATCACTCCACACCAGTTATTGCGTTCCCCGATCACCTCCACACCAGTTATTGTGTCCCTCATCATCTCCATACCAGTTGTCACTCTGATCACCTCCACACCAGTTATTGTGTCCCTCATCATCTCCATACCAGTTGTCACTCTGATCACCTCCACACCAGACATTGTGTCCCCGATCACCTCCACAGCAGTTAGTGTCCCCCGATCACCTCCACACCAGTCATTGTGTCCCCGATCACCTCCACACCAGTTATTGTGTCCCCGATCACCTCCACACCAGTTATTTGTCCCCGATCACCACCACACCAGTTATTGTGTCCCCGATCATCTCCACACCAGTTATTGTGTCCACGATCACCACCACACCAGTTATTGTGTCCCCGATCACCTCCACACCAGTTATTGTGTCCCCGATCACCTCCACACCAGTTATTGTGTCCCCGATCACCACCGCACCAGTTATTGTGTCCCCGATCACCTCCGCACCAGTTATTGTGTCCCCCGATCTTCTCCGCACCAGTTATTATCTCCCCCGATCACCTCCGCACCAGTTATTGTCTCCCCCGATCACCTCCACACCAGTTATTGTGTCCCCGATCACCACCACACCAGTTATTGTGTCCCCGATCACCGCCACACCAGTTATTGTGTCCCCGATCACTTCCACACTAGTTATTGTGTCCCCGATCACCTCCGCACCAGTTATTGTGTCCCCCGATCTTCTCCGCACCAGTTATTATCTCCCCCGATCACCTCCGCACCAGTTATTGTCTCTCCCAATCACCTCCACAAGTTATTGTGTCCCCGATCACCACACCAGTTATTGTGTCCCCGATCACCGCCACACCAGTTATTGTGTCCCCGATCACTTCCACACTAGTTATTGTGTCCCCGATCACCTCCACACCGGTTATTGTGTCCCCCATCACCTCCACACCGGTTATTGTGTCCCCGATCACCTCCACACTAGTTATTGTGTCCCCCATCACCTCCACACCGGTTATTGTGTCCCCGATCACCTCCACACCGGTTATTGTGTCCCCGATCACCTCCACACTAGTTATTGTGTCCCTGATCACCTCCACATCGGTTATTGTGTCCCCCATCACCTCCACACCGGTTAGTGTCCCCGATCACCTCCACAGCAGTTATTGTGTCCCCGATCACCGCCACAACAGTTATTGTGTCCCTGATCACCTCCACACCAGTTATTGTGTCCCCGATCACTGCCACACCAGTTATTGTGTCCTCGATCACCTCCACACTAGTTATTGTGTCCCCGATCACCTCCACACCGGTTATTGTGTCCCCCATCACCTCCACACCGGTTATTGTGTCCCCGATCAACTCCACACCAGTTATTGTGTCCCCCATCACCTCCACTTCATTTATTGTGTCCCCGATCACCTCCACACCAGTTATTGCATTCCCCGATCACCTCCACACCAGTTATTGTGTCCTCGATCACCTCCACACCAGTTATTGTGTCCCCGATCACCACCACACCAGTTATTGTGTCCCCGATCACCTCCACACCAGTTATTGTGTCCCCGATCATCTCCACACCAGTTATTGTGTCCCCGATCACCTCCACACCAGTTATTGTGTCCCTCATCATCTCCATACCAGTTGTCACTCTGATCACCTCCACACCAGTTATTGTGTCCCCAATCACCTCCAAACCAGTTGTGTCCCTCATCATTTCCACACTAGTTATTGTCACTCTGATCACCTCCACACCAGTTATTGTGTCCCCCCCGATCACCTCCACACCAGTTATTGTGTCCCCCCAATCACCTCTACACCAGTTATTCTGTCGCCGATCACCACCACCAGTTATTGTGTCCCCAATCACCACCACACAAGACCCAGCAGAAAGGGGGGATAGAGGATGGAGAGACACGAGACCCTGCAGAAATAGGGGGGATAGAGGATGGAGCGATACGACACCCTGCAGAAATAGGGGGGATAGAGAATGGAGACACGAGACCCAGCAGAAATGGGGGGGATAGAGAATGGAGAGACGAGACCCAGCAGAAATGGGGGGATAGAGGATGGAGAGACGAGACCCAGCAGAAAGGGGGGGATAGAGGATGGAGAGACACGAGACACAGCAGAAAGGGGGGGGATAGAGGATGGAGAGACACGAGACCCAGCAGAAAGGGGGGGGATAGAGGATGGAGAGACACGAGACCCAGCAGAAAGGGGGGGGATAGAGGATGGAGAGACACGAGACCCAGCAGAAAGGGGGGGATAGAGGATGGAGAGACACGAGACCCAGCAGAAAGGGGGGGATAGAGGATGGAGAGACACGAGACCCAGCAGAAAGGGGGGATAGAGGATGGAGAGACACGAGACCCAGCAGAAAGGGGGGGATAGAGGATGGAGAGACACGAGACCCAGCAGAAAGGGGGGGATAGAGGATGGAGAGACACGAGACCCAGCAGAAAGGGGGGGATAGAGGATGGAGAGACACGAGACCCAGCAGAAAGGGGGGGAATAGAGGATGGAGAGACACGAGACCCAGCAGAAAGGGGGGGATAGAGGATGGAGAGACACGAGACCCAGCAGAAAGGGGGGAATAGAGTCACGAGACACAGCAGAAAGGGGGGAATAGAGGATAAAGAGCCACAAGACCAAGCATAAAGGGGAATAGAGGATGGAGAGACACAGACCCAGCAGAAAGGAGGGGGGGAATAGAGGATGTAGAGAAACGAGACCCAGCATAAAGGGGTGGGGGAATAGAGGATAGAGAGCCACAAGACCCAGCTTAAAAGGAGGGATAGAGAGACACAGACCCAGCAGAAAGGGGGGGATAGAGGATGGAGAGACACGAGACCCAGCAGAAAGGGGGGGATAGAGGATGGAGAGACACGAGACCCAGCAGAAAGGGGGGATAGAGGATGGAGAGACACGAGACCCTGCAGAAATAGGGGGGATAGAGGATGGAGAGACACGAGACCCAGCAGAAAGGGGGGATAGAGGATGGAGAGACACGAGACCCTGCAGAAATAGGGGGGATAGAGGATGGAGAGACACGAGACCCTGCAGAAATAGGGGGGATAGAGGATGGAGCAACACGAGACCCTGCAGAAATAGGGGGGATAGAGGATGGAGCGATACGACACCCTGCAGAAATAGGGGGGATAGAGAATGGAGAGACGAGACCCAGCAGAAATGGGGGGGATAGAGAATGGAGAGACGAGACCCAGCAGAAATGGGGGGATAGAGGATGAAAAGACGAGACCCAGCAGAAAGGGGGGATAGAGGATGGAGAGACACGAGACCCAGCAGAAAGGGGGGGATAGAGGATGGAGAGACACGAGACCCAGCAGAAAGGGGGGGGATAGAGGATGGAGAGACACGAGACCCAGCAGAAAGGAGGGATAGAGGATGGAGAGACACGAGACCCAGCAGAAAGGGGGGAATAGAGTCACGAGACACAGCAGAAAGGGGGGAATAGAGGATAAAAAGCCACAAGACCAAGCATAAAGGGGAATAGAGGATGGAGAGACACAGACCCAGCATAAAGGAGGGGGGGAATAGAGGATGTAGAGAAACGAGACCCAGCATAAAGGGGTGGGGGAATAGAGGATAGAGAGCCACAAGACCCAGCTTAAAAGGAGGGATAGAGAGACACAGACCCAGCAGAAAGGAGAGGGGGAATAGAGGATGGAGAGACGAGACCCAGCATAAAGGGGGGGACAGAGAATGGAGAGACATAAGAACCCAGAAGAAAAGGGGGGACAGAGGATGGAGAGAGACGAGACCCAGCAGAATGGGGGGACAGAGGATGGAGAGACACGAGACCCAGCAGAATGGGGGGGGGTAGAGGATTGAGAGACACGAGACCCAGCAGAATGCGGGGGGTAGAGGATGGAGAGACACGAGACCCAGCAGAAAGGGGGGGAATAGAAGATGGAGAGACACGAGACCCAGCAGAAAGGGGGGGGGAATAGAAGATGGAGAGACACGAGACCCAGCAGAAAGGGGGGGGAATAGAGGATGGAGAGACACGAGACCGAGCAGAAAGGGGGGATAGAGGATGGAGAGACACGAGACCCTGCAGAAATAGGGGGGATAGAGGATGGAGAGACACGAGACCCTGCAGAAATAGGGGGGATAGAGGATGGAGAGACACGAGACCCTGCAGAAATAGGGGGGATAGAGGATGCAGCAACACGAGACCCTGCAGAAATAGGGGGGATAGAGGATGGAGACACGAGACCCAGCAGAAATGGGGGGGATAGAGAATGGAGAGACGAGACCCAGCAGAAAGGGGGGATAGAGGATGGAGAGACACGAGACCCAGCAGAAAGGGGGGGATAGAGGATGGAGAGACACGAGACCCAGCAGAAAGGGGGGGGGATAGAGGATGGAGAGACACGAGACCCAGCAGAAAGGAGGGATAGAGGATGGAGAGACACGAGACCCAGCAGAAAGGGGGGAATAGAGTCACGAGACACAGCAGAAAGGGGGGAATAGAGGATAAAGAGCCACAAGACCAAGCATAAAGGGGAATAGAGGATGGAGAGACACAGACCCAGCAGAAAGGAGGGGGGGAATAGAGGATGTAGAGAAACGAGACCCAGCATAAAGGGGTGGGGGAATAGAGGATAGAGAGCCACAAGACCCAGCTTAAAAGGAGGGATAGAGAGACACAGACCCAGCAGAAAGGAGAGGGGGAATAGAGGATGGAGAGACGAGACCCAGCATAAAGGGGGGGACAGAGAATGGAGAGACATAAGAACCCAGAAGAAAAGGGGGGACAGAGGATGGAGAGAGACGAGACCCAGCAGAATGGGGGGACAGAGAATGGAGAGACATAAGAACCCAGAAGAAAAGGGGGGACAGAGGATGGAGAGACACGAGACCCAGCAGAATGGGGGGGTAGAGGATGGAGAGACACGAGACCCAGCAGAATGGGGGGGTAGAGGATGGAGAGACACGAGACCCAGCAGAATGGGGGGGTAGAGGATGGAGAGACACGAGACCCAGCAGAAAGGGGGGGATAGAAGATGGAGAGACACGAGACCCAGCAGAAAGGGAGGGGGAATAGAGGACAGAGAGACACGAGACCGAGCAGAAAGGGAGGGGATAGAGGATGGAGATACACGAGACCCAGGAGAAGGGGGGGATAGAGGATGGAGAGACACTAGACCGAGCAGAAGGGGGGGTTTAGAGGGGGGGGTAACACAAAATAAATCCAATAAATAAACTTCGTTGTGGCACATGGATTGTTCTACAGCAAATTTATTCTATACAATTCTACACAATGCTATATACAACTATCTACCCTTTGGTAAGATGGATAAAAATTGCCGGCACTGTGCCAACATGAAGACAATGTGGAGGGAGAGGTCGGTGTAATAACAGTCACTGGGAGATCACAGATCTTCCTTCCATCATGCAGACGTATCTTCTGAAGCACAGTCCTAGCAGGATGGTCAGCTGGTGACAAGGAGCCTCAGGAAGCCGGGACCGATTTCTCACTCGCTGAGGGAATCATCTTCCACAACAGAAATCCAGCTACCTGCATTATGGAACTTTACTTTGTCATCTACAAAGACATTGCTACAGCGGTTCCATGACAGTCATGTTTGGGGCCCCTCAGTGACGCCCCTTTTTGGGTGTATGTTCTGGAGAAATTTGAGATTTGCTGCGTCTTCGGACCCGTCTCCAATGTGGTCCTCTTCTGGCATCTACTGGCAGTGGGGAGCTGTCACTGGCACTGTCGCTGGGTGTAGGGGAAGGCGACACTTGGTGAACATCAAGATGGTGTAGGACTTGCTGCATGCCATTCATACACTGCTTGTTGTGTTGCTGCTGCTGTTCGGCCAATAAGAGCAGGTTGGAGGAGAGTTTGTCCAGGATGGTGTTCTGCTGCTGCACGCTTTGTGACAGGACAGCCATGCTCTCGCTGAATGAATTCTGGAATGCTTTTACATTTTTATTTAATGCTTTCACATTGTTATTGAGAATATTTAGTTTTTGGGCCATGGTTCTGCGGAAGTGGCTCTGTTCTGCATAGATCAGACTTGTATGATCCCTCAGAGTCTGCTGCCTCCGGCTGCTCACATGATCTTGCTGGAGAGGCAGCGAGCCGTCCCTGGTGGGTTCCTCCGGACCTGTGCCTCCCTCTGTCTCAACATCTGCCTCTTCAGGGAACTCTTCCTGATCCTCATTATGGCCGCTAGGACAGTCTTCACCTTCTGTGTTCCCAGCCTCATCTTCTTCAGTAAGATCATGAAAATCTGAGCTCTCATGTTCTGCCAGGAGAAAAACAATCATTTAATGTATGAAGAGTGTGCGACTTACCTTTTATTGTAGGAATATTGACATCATCATTATGGAAAAAGGGACGTTCCTCATTATTATTATGGAAAAAGGGACGTTCCTCATTATCATCATGGAAGAAGGGGAGAAATGATGTTCCTCATTATTATTATTATGGAAGAAGAGGAGAAGTGATGTTCCTCATTATTATTATTATGGAAGAAGGGGAGAAGGGACGTTCCTCATTATTATTATGAAAGAAGGGGAGAAGGGACGTTCCTCATTATTATTATGGAAGAAGGGGAGAAGGGACATTATTCATTATTATTATGGAAGAAGAGGAGAAGGGACGTGCCTCATTATCATCATGGAAGAAGGGGAGTAGGGACGTTCCTCATTATCATCATGGAAGAAAGGGAGAAGGGACGTTCCTCATTATTATTATGGAAGAAGAGGGGAAGTGATGTTCCTCATTATTATTATGGAAGAAGGGGAGAAGGGACGCTCCTCGTTATTATTATGGAAGAAGAGGAGAAGTGATGTTCCTCATTATTATGGAAGAAGGGGAGAAGGGACGTTCTTCATTATTATTATGGAAGAAGGGGAGAAGTGATGTTCCTCATTATTATGGAAGAAGGGGAGAAGGGACGTTCCTCATTATTATTATGGAAGAAGGGGAGAAGGGACGTTCCTCATTATTATTATGGAAGAAGGGGAGAAGGGACGTTCCTCATTATTATTATGGAAGAAGAGGAGAAGGGACGTTCCTCATTATTATGGAAGAAGGGGAGAAGGGACGTTCCTCATTATTATTATGGAAGAAGAGGAGAAGGGACGTTCCTCATTATTATTATGGAAGAAGAGGAGAAGTGATGTTCCTCATTATTATGGAAGAAGGGGAGAAGGGACGTTCTTCATTATTATTATGGAAGAAGAGGAGAAGGGACGTTCCTCATTATTATGGAAGAAGGGGAGAAGGGACGTTCCTCATTATTATTATGGAAGAAGGGGAGAAGGGACGTTCCTCATTATTATTATGGAAGAAGAGGAGAAGGGACGTTCCTCATTATTATTATGGAAGAAGAGGAGAAGTGACGTTCCTCATTATTATGGAAGAAGGGGAGAAGGGACGTTCTTCATTATTAATATGGAAGAAGGGGAGAAGGGACGTTCCTCATTATTATTATGGAAGAAGGGGAGAAGGGACGTTCCTCATTATTATTATGGAAGAAGAGGAGAAGGGACGTTCCTCATTATTATTATGGAAGAAGAGGAGAAGTGATGTTCCTCATTATTATGGAAGAAGGGGAGAAGGGACGTTCTTCATTATTATTATGGAAGAAGGGGAGAAGGGACGTTCCTCATTATTATTATGGAAGAAGGGGAGAAGGGACGTTCTTCATTATTATTATGGAAGAAGGGGAGAAGTGATGTTCCTCATTATTATGGAAGAAGGGGAGAAGGGACGTTCTTCATTATTATTATGGAAGAAGGGGAGAAGGGACGTTCCTCATTATTATTATGGAAGAAGGGACGTTCCTCATTATTATTATGGAAGAAGGGACGTTCTTCATTATTATTATGGAAGAAGGGGAGAAGGGACGTTCCTCATTATTATGGAAGAAGGGGAGAAGGGACGTTCCTCATTATTATTATGGAAGAAGGGGAGAAGAGACGTTCTTCATTATTATCATGGAAGAAGGGGAGAAGTGACGTTCCTCATTATTATTATGGAAGAAGGGGAGAAGGGACGTTCCTCATTATTATTATGGAAGAAGGGGAGAAGGGACGTTCCTCATTATTATGGAAGAAGGGGAGAAGGGACGTTCTTCATTATTATCATGGAAGAAGGGGAGAAGGGATGTTCCTCATTATTATTATGGAAGAAGGGGAGAAGGGACGTTCCTCATTATTATGGAAGAAGGGGAGAAGGGACGTTCTTCATTATTATTATGGAAGAAGGGGAGAAGTGACGTTCCTCATTATTATTATGGAAGAAGGGGAGAAGGGACGTTCTTCATTATTATTATGGAAGAAGGGGAGAAGGGACGTTCCTCATTATTATTATGGAAGAAGGGGAGAAGTGACGTTCCTCATTATTATTATGGAAGAAGGGGAGAAGGGACGTTCCTCATTATTATTATGGAAGAAGGGGAGAAGGGACGTTCCTCATTATTATTATGGAAGAAGGGGAGAAGGGACGTTCCTCATTATTATTATGGAAGAAGGGGAGAAGGGACATTATTCATTATTATTATGGAAGAAGGGGAGAAGGGACATTATTCATTATTATTATGGAAGAAGGGGAGAAGTGATGTTCCTCATTATTATGGAAGAAGGGGAGAAGGGACGTTCTTCATTATTATTATGGAAGAAGGGGAGAAGGGATGTTCCTCATTATTATAGAAGAAGGGGAGAAGGGACGTTCTTCATTATTATTATGGAAGAAAGGGAGAAGGGACGTTCCTCATTATTATTATGGAAGAAGAGAGGAGGAATTAGCGGTGAAGGTAATTTTCCCACATTTGTCTTTCATCATTTTTACGCACTGCAGAGAGAAAGGCGGGCATAGCACCCTCAATAGGGTAAAATGCATTACAATGGCTCTATAACTCAGGACTGTCCAGACAACTTTCATTATAGACTCACAAACATCTCTCATTCAGTGATCCATTACAGAGCACATAAAAACATCATTATGTCACAAAGATGAGAGGTCGGAGCTGGGAACCCCGAGACCAATATTGACAGCCCCTACCAATAGAGGAAATGAAGAAAATGGGTGAGAGACAATAATAAAACAAGGAGGAGATGAAGGAATGAGAGTGGGGGGGACATAGAACAAGAAGCAGATGAAGGAATGAGAGAGCAGGAGGGTGACATAGAACAAGGAGCAGATGAAGGAATGAGAGAGCAGGGGGGGGTGACATAGAACAAGGAGCAGATGAAGGAATGAGAGAGCGGGGGGGTGACTTAGAACAAGGAGCGAGAGAGCGGGAGGGGGTGACATAGAACAAGGAGCAGATGAAGGAATGAGAGAGCAGGGGGGTGACTTAGAACAAGGAGCAGATGAAGGAATGAGAGAGCAGGGGGGGTGACATAGAACAAGGAGCAGATGAAGAAATGAGAGAGCAGGGGGGTGACATAGAACAAGGCGCAGATGAAAGAATGAGAGCGGGGGGGACATAGAACAAAAGGAATGAGAGACCGGGGGGGGGTGACATAGAACAAGGAGCAGATGGAGGAATGAGAGAGCGGGGGGGGGGTGACATAGAACAATGAGCAGATGGAGGAATGAGAGGGCAGGGGGGTGACATAGAACAAGGAGCAGATTAAGGAATGAGAGAGCAGGGGGGTGACATAGAACAAGGAGCAGATGAAGGAATGAGAGAGCGGGGGGGTGACATAGAACAAGGAGCAGATGGAGGAATGAGAGAGCGGGGGGGGTGACATAGAACAAGAAGCAGATGGAGGAATGAGAGAGCGGGGGGGGGGGGTGACATAGAACAATGAGCAGATGGAGGAATGAGAGAGCGGGGGGTGACATAGAACAAGGAGGAGATGAAGGAATGAGAGCGGGGGGGACATAGAACAGAAGGAATGAGAGAGCGGGGGGGGTGACATAGAACAATGAGCAGATGGAGGAATGAGAGAGCGGGGGGTGACATAGAACAAGGAACAGATGAAGGAATGAGAGCGGGGGGGTGACATAGAACAAGGAGCAGATGGAGGAATGAGAGAGCGGGGGGGTGACATAGAACAAGGAGCAGGTGGAGGAATGAGAGAGCAGGGGGGGTGACATAGAACAAGGAGCAGATGAAGGAATGAGAGAGCGGGGGGGACATAGAACAAGGAGCAGATGGAGGAATGAGAGAACGGGTGGGTGACATAGAACAAGGAGCAGATGGAGGAATGAGAGAGCGGGGGGGTAACATAGAACAAGGAGCAGATGAAGGAATGAGAGATTAGGGGGGGTGACATAGAACAAGGAGCAGATGGAGGAATGAGAGAGCAGGGGGGGGACATAGAACAAGGAGCAGATGAAGGAATGAGAGAGCGGGGGGGGACATAGAACAAGGAGCAGATGAAGGAATGAGAGCGGGGGGGTGACATAGAACAAGGAGCAGATGAAGGAATGAGAGCGGGGGGGTGACATAGAACAAGGAGCAGATTGAGGAATGAGAGAGCGGGGGGGTGACATAGAACAAGGAGCAGATGAAGGAATGAGAGAGCAGGGTGGGTGACATAGAACAAGGAGCAGATGGAGGAATGAGAGAACAGGGGGGTGACATAGAACAAGGAGCAGATGGAGGAATGAGAGAACAGGGGGGATGACATAGAACAAGGAGCAGATGAAGGAATGAGAGAACAGGGGGGTGACATAGAACAAGGAGCAGATGAAGGAATGAGAGCGGGGGTGACATAGAACAAGGAGCAGATGGAGGAATGAGAGAGCAGGTGGGATGACGTAGAACAAGGAGCAGATGGAGGAATGAGAGAGCAGGGGGGTGACGTAGAACAAGGAGCAGATGGAGGAATGAGAGAACAGGGGGGTGACGTAGAACAAGGAGCAGATGGAGGAATGAGAGAGCAGGGGGGATGATGTAGAACAAGGAGCAGGTGGAGGAATGAGAGAACGGGGGGTGACAGAACAATGAGCAGGTGGAGGAATGAGAGAGCAGGGGGGTGACATAGAACAAGGAGCAGATGAAGGAATGAGAGCGGGGGGGGTGACATAGAACAAGGAGCAGATGGAGGAATGAGGGAACAGGGGGGTGACATAGAACAAGGAGCAGATGGAGGAATGAGAGAGCGGGGGGGTAACATAGAACAAGGAGCAGATGGAGGAATGAGAGAGCAGGGTGGGTGACATAGAACAAGGAGCAGATGAAGGAATGAGAGAGCGGGGGGGGTGACAAAGAACAAGGAGCAGATTGAGGAATGAGAGGGCAGGGGGGTGACATAGAACAAGGAGCAGATGGAGGAATGAGAGAACCGGTGGGTGACATAGAACAAGGAGCAGATGGAGGAATGAGCGGTGCGGGTGATCTACAAGGAGCAGACAGAGGAATGAGAGAGAAGGGTGGGTGACCCAGAACAAGGACGAGATGGAGGAATGAGAGAGCGGGGGGGTGACATAGAATAAGGAGCAGATGGAGGAATGAGAGAGCGGGGGGGTGACGTAGAACAAGGAGCAGATGGAGGAATGAGAGAACGGGGGGGTGACATAGAACAATGAGCAGGTGGAGGAATGAGAGAGCAGGGGGTGACATAGAACAAGGAGCAGATGGAGGAATGAGAGAGCAGGGGGTGACATAGAACAAGGAGCAGATGGAGGAATGAGAGAGCGGGGGGGTGACATAGAACAAGGAGCAGATGAAGGAATGAGAGAACAGGGGGGGTGACTTAGAACAAGGAGCAGATGAAGGAATGAGAGAACAGGGGGGGTGACTTAGAACAAGGAGCAGGATGGAATGAGAGAGCAGGGGTGAGCATAGAACAAGGAGCAGATGGAGGAATGAGAGAGCAGGGTGGGTGACATAGAACAAGGAGCAGATGGAGGAATGAGAGAGCAGGGGGGTGACATGACAAGGAGCAGATGGAGGAAGAGAGAACAGGGGGGGTGACATAGAACAAGGAGCAGATGGAGGAATGAGAGAGCAGGTGGGTGACATAGAATAAGGAGCAGATGACGGAATGAGAGAGCAGGGTGGGTGACATAGAACAAGGAGCAGATGGAGGAATGAGAGAGCGGGGCGGGTGATCTACAAGGAGCAGACAGAGGAATGAGAGAGAAGGGTGGGTGACCCAGAACAAGGACAAGATGGAGGAATGAGAGAGCAGGGGGGTGACATAGAATAAGGAGCAGATGGAGGAATGAGAGAGCGGGGGGGGGGTGACGTAGAACAAGGAGCAGATGGAGGAATGAGAGAACGGGGGGTGACATAGAACAATGAGCAGGTGAGGAATGAGAGAGCAGGGGGTGACATAGAACAAGGAGCAGATGGAGGAATGAGAGAGCAGGGGGGTGACAAAGAACAAGGCAGGTGAGGAATGAGAGATTAGGGGGGGTGACATAGAACAAGGAGCAGATGAAGGAATGAGAGAACAGGGGGGGTGACATAGAACAAGGAGCAGATGGAGGAATGAGAGAGCAGGTGGGTGACATAGAACAAGGAGCAGATGGAGGAATGAGAGAGCAGGGGGGGTGACATAGAACAAGGAGCAGATGGAGGAATGAGAGAGCAGGTGGGTGACATAGAACAAGGAGCAGATGAAGGAATGAGAGAGCGGGGGGGGGGACGTAGAACAAGGAGCAGATGGAGGAATGAGAGAACGGGGGGTGACATAGAACAATGAGCAGGTGGAGGAATGAGAGAGCAGGGGGTGACATAGAACAAGGAGCAGATGGAGGAATGAGAGAGCAGGGGGGTGACAAAGAACAAGGAGCAGGTGGAGGAATGAGAGATTAGGGGGGGTGACATAGAACAAGGAGCAGATGGAGGAATGAGAGAGCAGGTGGGTGACATAGAACAAGGAGCAGATGGAGGAATGAGAGAGCAGGGGGGTGACATAGAACAAGGAGCAGATGGAGGAATGAGAGAGCAGGGTGGGTGACATAGAACAAGGAGCAGATGAAGGAATGAGAGAGCAGGGGGGGGTGACAAAGAACAAGGAGCAGGTGGAGGAATGAGAGAACAGGGGGGGTGACATAGAACAAGGAGCAGATGGAGGAATGAGAGAGCGGGGCGGGTGATCTACAAGGAGCAGACAGAGGAATGAGAGAGAAGGGTGGGTGACCCAGAACAAGGACGAGATGGAGGAATGAGAGAGCGGGGGGGTGACGTAGAACAAGGAGCAGATGGAGGAATGAGAGAATGGGGGGTGACATAGAACAAAGAGCAGGTGGAGGAATGAGAGAGCAGGGGGTGACATAGAACAAGGAGCAGATGGAGGAATGAGAGAGCAGGGGGGTGACAAAGAACAAGGAGCAGATGGAGGAATGAGAGAGCGGGGGGGTGACATAGAACAAGGAGCAGATGAAGGAATGAGAGAACAGGGGTGGTGACTTAGAACAAGAAGCAGATGAAGGAATGAGAGAACAGGGGGGGTGACTTAGAACAAGGAGCAGATGGAGGAATGAGAGAGCAGGGTGGGTGACATAGAACAAGGAGCAGATGGAGGAATGAGAGAGCAGGGTGGGTGACATAGAACAAGGAGCAGATGGAGGAATGAGAGAGCAGGGGGGTGACATAGAACAAGGAGCAGATGGAGGAATGAGAGAACAGGGGGGTGACATAGAACAAGGAGCAGATGGAGGAATGAGAGAGCGGGGGGGTGACATAGAACAAGGAGCAGATGAAGGAATGAGAGCGGGGGTGACATAGAACAAGGAGCAGATGAAGGAATGAGAGAACAGGGGGGGTGACATAGAACAAGGAGCAGATGAAGGAATGAGAGAACAGGGTGGGTGACATAGAACAAAGAGCAGATGAAGGAATGAGAGAACAGGGGGGGTGACATAGAACAAGGAGCAGATGGAGGAATGAGAGAGCAGGGGGGGTGACATAGAACAAGGAGCAGATGAAGGAATGAGAGAACAGGGGGGGTGACATAGAACAAGGAGCAGATGGAGGAATGAGAGAGCAGGGGGGTGACATAGAACAAGGAGCAGGTGGAGGAATGAGAGAACAGGGTGGGTGACATAGAACAAGGAGCAGATGAAGGAATGAGAGAACAGGGGGGGTGACATAGAACAAGGAGCAGATGAAGGAATGAGAGAACAGGGGGGGTGACATAGAACAAGGAGCAGATGGAGGAATGAGAGAGCAGGGGGGGGGTGACATAGAACAAGGAGCAGATGAAGGAATGAGAGAACAGGGGGGGTGACATAGAACAAGGAGCAGATGAAGGAATGAGAGAACAGGGTGGGTGACATAGAACAAGGAGCAGGTGGAGGAATGAGAGAGCGGGACGGGTGATCTACAAGGAGCAGACAGAGGAATGAGAGAGAAGGGTGGGTGACCCAGAACAAGGACGAGATGGAGGAATGAGAGCGGGGGGAGGTGACATAGAACAAGGAGCAGATGAAGGAATGAGAGCGGGGGGAGGTGATGTAGAACAAAGAGCAGATGGAGGAATGAGAGCAGGGGGTGACATAGAACAAGGAGCAGATGGAGGAATGAGAGAGCAGGGGGGTGACATAGAACAAGGAGCAGATGGAGGAATGAGAGAGCAGGGTGGGTGATCTACAAGGAGCAGATGAAGGAATGAGAGAGAAGGGTGGATGACCCAGAACAAGGGCGAGATGGAGGAATGAGAGAGCAGGGTGTGTGATCTACAAGGAGCAGATGAAGGAATGAGAGAGAAGGGTGGATGACCCAGAACAAGGGCGAGATGGAGGAATGAGAGAGCAGGGTGTGTGATCTACGAGGAGCAGATGGAGAAATGAGAGCAGGGTGGGTGACATAGAACAAGGAGCAGATTGAGGAATGAGAGAGCAGGGGGGTGACATAGAACAAGGAGCAGATGGAGGAATGAGAGAACAGGGGGGGTGACCTAGAACAAGGAGCAGATGAAGTAATGAGAGAACAGGGGGGGTGACTTAGAACAAGGAGGAGATGGAGGAATGAGAGAGCGGGGGGTGACATAGAACAAGGAGGAGATGAAGGAATGAGAGAGCAGGGGGGTGACATAGAACAAGGAAGAGATGGAGTAATGACAGAGCAGGGTGGGTGACATAGAACAAGGAGCAGGTGGAGGAATGAGAGAACAGGGGGGTGACATAGAACAAGGAGCAGATGGAGGAATGAGAGAGCAGGGTGGGTGATCTACAAGGAGCAGATGAAGGAATAAGAGAGAAGGGTGGGTGACCCAGAACAAGGGCGAGATGGAGGAATGAGAGAGCAGGGTGGGTGACATAGAACAAGGAGCAGATGAAGGAATGAGAGCAGGGTGGGTGACCCAGAACAAGGAGCAGATGAAGGAATGAGAGAACAGGGGGAGTGACATAGAACAAGGAGCAGGTGGAGGAATGAGAGAACAGGGGGGGTGACATAGGACAAGGAGCAGATGGAGGAATGAGAGAGCAGGGTGGGTGACATAGAACAAGGAGCAGATGAAGGAATGAGAGCAGGGTGGGTGACCTAGAACAAGGAGCAGGTGGAGGAATGAGAGAACAGGGGGGTGACATAGAACAAGGAGCAGATGAAGGAATGAGAGAACAGGGGGGGGTGACATAGAACAAGGAGCAGATGGAGGAATGAGAGAACAGGGGGGGGTGACATAGAACAAGGAGCAGATGAAGGAATGAGAGAACAGGGTGGGTGACATAGAACAAGGAGCAGGTGGAGGAATGAGAGAACAGGGGGGTGACATAGAACAAGGAGCAGATGAAGGAATGAGAGAACAGGGGGGGTGACATAGAACAAGAAGCAGATGAAGGAATGAGAGAGCGGGGGGGGTGACATAGAACAAGGAGCAGATGGAGGAATGAGAGAGCAGGGTGGGTGACATAGAACAAGAAGCAGATGAAGGAATGAGAGAACAGGGGGGGTGACATAGAACAAGGAGCAGATGAAGGAATGAGAGAGCAGGGGGGGTGACATAGAACAAGGAGCAGATGGAGGAATGAGAGAGCAGGGTGGGTGACATAGAACAAGGAGCAGATGGAGGAATGAGAGAGCAGGGGGGTGACATAGAACAAGGAGCAGATGAAGGAATGAGAGAACAGGGGGGGGTGACATAGAACAAGGAGCAGATGGAGGAATGAGAGAACAGGGGGGTGACATAGAACAAGGAGCAGATGGAGGAATGAGAGAGCAGGGGGTGACATAGAACAAGGAGCAGATGGAGGAATGAGAGAGCAGGGGGGGTGACATAGAACAAGGAGCAGATGGAGGAATGAGAGAGCAGGGTGGGTGACATAGAACAAGGAGCAGATGGAGGAATGAGAGAGCAGGGTGGGTGACATAGAACAAGGAGCAGATGAAGGAATGAGAGCAGGGTGGGTGACCTAGAACAAGGAGCAGATGAAGGAATGAGAGAACAGGGGGGGTGACATAGAACAAGGAGCAGGTGGAGGAATGAGAGAACAGGGGGGGTGACATAGAACAAGGAGCAGATGGAGGAATGAGAGAGCAGGGTGGGTGACATAGAACAAGGAGCAGATGAAGGAATGAGAGAACAGGGGGGGTGACATAGAACAAGGAGCAGATGAAGGAATGAGAGAGCAGGGGGGGTGACATAGAACAAGGAGCAGATGGAGGAATGAGAGAGCGGGGCAGGTGATCTACAAGGAGCAGACAGAGGAATGAGAGAGAAGGGTGGGTGACCCAGAACAAGGACGAGATGGAGGAATGAGAGCGGGGGGAGGTGACATAGAACAAGGAGCAGATGAAGGAATGAGAGCGGGGGGGAGGTGATGTAGAACAAGGAGCAGATGGAGGAATGAGAGCAGGGGGGTGACATAGAACAAGGAGCAGATGGAGGAATGAGAGAGCAGGGGGGTGACATAGAACAAGGAGCAGATGGAGGAATGAGAGAGCAGGGTGGGTGATCTACAAGGAGCAGATGAAGGAATGAGAGAGAAGGGTGGGTGACCCAGAACAAGGGCGAGATGGAGGAATGAGAGAGCAGGGTGTGTGATCTACGAGGAGCAGATGGAGAAATGAGAGCAGGGTGGGTGACCTAGAACAAGGAGCAGATGGAGGAATGAGAGAGCAGTGCGGGTGACCCAGAACAAGGAAGAGATGGAGGAATGAGAGAGCAGGGGGGGTGACCCAGAACAAGGAAGAGATGGAGGAATGCGAGAGCAGGGTGTGTGACCCAAAACAAGGAAGAAATGGAGGAATGAGAGAGCAGGGGTGGGTGACCCAAAACAAGGAAGAGATGGAGGAATGAGAGAGGAGGGTGGGTGACCTACAAGATGGACCAGATGGTGGGTGACACAGAACACGGATGGATGAACAGCAGCAGCCTATAACATTGGCGCCACCCACCAGCCACTCGTCCTGAGTCAGTGGTGCCAGGTACCCCGGGGACAACATCGGTGGCGATTATTTTCTCCATCACACGCTCATACGGCCAGAAAGAGATATGGAGCCGGGAGGCACCTCCGGACGTTCTGCGATGCTTGTCGATTCTGTTCAGCTTCTCCTTCACCTTGCGCTTTATATCTGCAAATCTCTTCTTACAGTTCTGCACGGAGCGCGGACAGGCGGAGACCGCGTTCACGGCAGAGGTGATCTCTCTCCACAAGGTGTTCTTCGCTACCGTTGAATGCCGGGCCGCCAGTCTGCCGAACAGCTTCTCATAGTGCGGCATAACGCTCTTTATCAGGACGTCGTTCTCCTCGTCTGAGAATCGGATGTTCCGCTGACGCTCTCGCTCCGCCCCTTGCTGCGATTGGCTGGAATCATCGGGAAGAAAATCTGGGAGAAAAATTGGATTTTTGTACTTGCCATAAAATTAATTTCTAGAAAATCACTGAGACAGAAATTCAGATACTGTTGGGTTATATACGCCGACAGAAGGATATGAACAGCCTAGTAGAACTTCTAATACCTGTACAACTCCTCCTCCCACCTGTATGACTCCCCCTACTTCCAGCATGGACCTCAACACCACCCTCTGACTAGAAAGGGTTCTTTACAGAGTAAAGCCCCAAGCCCAGATTTTTTGACATGAGATTCAAGCAGGAAATAAAATTGAAGACCCAACAAACCCAATCACACAGCAGTTCGAGGCTACAGGCAGAAGCTCCAGACGTCAGTTTTCACAGAGCCCAGATCCCTTCTGAAGGCCCTTTGCCCACTCAGCCAAGATATGGTAAAGCAGAGTTATGACCAGGGCAGTATACAAAGCAGGGCCTGCCAGAAAACCCAGGTCCCTTCTGAAGACCTCAGACAACATTGAAGGTTTGGTAGACCAGGGTCATGATCAGGGTAGTATACAAAGCACTGCCTGCCAGAGAACCCAGGTCCCTTCTGAAGACCTCAGACAACATTGAAGGTTTGGTAGACCAGGGTCATGATCAGGGTAGTATACAAAGCACTGCCTGCCAGAAAACCCAGATCCCTTCTGAAGGCCTCAGCCATCATTGAAGGTTTGGTAGACCAGGGTCATGATCAGGGCAGTATACAAAGAACTGCCTGCAAGAGAACCCAGGTCCCGTCTGAAGGCCTTAGCCCACTTGGCCAAGGTTTAGTAGCCCATTCCTCTGATCTCACCGGTGTCAGCGTTCAGCTCCAGGTCCCAGGAATCTTCCTCCGGCTCATTCTTCACAACGATTTTCAGGTAAGAGTCGGAAACATCAGGGCTGTACGAGGGCACACCTACCAGACACAAGAGACAGAGATGGGCAGTCACTATGGAGGACCTGTCTTGTTAGGACGACTCAATCCCTTTCTTCCACCCCCCCCCCCCCACCCAATCTACTCCACAGGATGGAGAGGACATTTCTTCCATCCCCCAATCTACTCCACATGATGAAGAGGACATTTCTTCCATCTCCCCCCAATCTACTCCACATGATGGAGGGGACATTTCTTCCATCCATCGTCTCTCACCTCGCTTTGTCTTCTCCGACTTCTCCCGCTGAGACTTCCTCTGTGCACCCCGCTTAGCCCCCGACGGAAGCTTCACTGCATTCTGAGAAGCACCGGTGTACCTGCCTAAGAGGAGAGAACTGATCACCACATAATACATCACCCCCAACCATACTAGATACTCCCCAACCAACAATACCTCCTCTGTATACATCACCCCCAACCAGCCTAGATACACCCCCAACCAAGATACTCCACTCCTGTATACATCACCCCCAACCATGCTAGATACACCCCCAACCATGCTAGATACTCTCCCAAATGGCCTAGATACACCCCCAACCATGCTAGATGCACCTCTCCTGTATACATCACCCCCAACCATGATATCCCTCTCCTGTATACATCACCCCAACCATGCTAGATACACCCCCAACCAACAATACCCCACTCCTGTATACATCACCCCAACCATGCTAGATACTCCCCCAACCAACAATACCCCCTCTGTATACATCACCCCCAACCATGCTAGATGAACCTCTCCTGTATACATCACCCCCCAACCATCCTAGATACACTCCCAACCATGATATCCCTCTCCTGTATACATCACCCAAAACAATACTAGATACTCCCCAACCAACAATACCTCCTCTGTATACATCACCCCCAACCAGCCTAGATACACCCCCAACCAAGATACCCCACTCCTGTATACATCATCCCCAACCATGCTAGATACACCCCCAACCATGCTAGATACTCTCCCAAATGGCCTAGATACACCCCCAACCATGCCAGATGAACCTCTCCTGTATACATCACCCCCCAACCATCCTAGATACACCCCAAACCATGATATCCCTCTCCTGTATACATCACCCCAACCATGCTAGATACTCCCCCAACCAACAATACCCCACTCCTGTATACATCACCCCAACCATGCTACTCCCCCAACTAACAACACCCCCTCTGTATACATCACCCTCAACCAAGATACCCCTCTCCTGTATACATCGCCCCAACCATGCTAGATACTCCCCCAACCAACAATACCCCACTCCTGTATACATTACCCCAAAAATGCTAGATACTCCCCCAACCATGCTAGATACTCTCCCAAATGGCCTAGATACACACCCAAGCATGCTAGATGCACCTCTCCTTGAAACATCACCCCCAACCATCCTAGAAACACCCCCAACCATGCTAGATACACCCTGAACCAAGATACCCCTGTATACATCACCCTAACCATGCTAGATACTTCCCCAACCAACCATACCCCCTATGTATACATCACCCCCAACCAGCCTAGATATACCCCCCAACCAAGATACCCCCCTCTGTATACATCACCCCCAACCAAGATACCCCACTCCTGTATACATTACCCCAAAAATGCTAGATACTCCCCCAACCATGCTAGATGTACCTCTCCTGTATACATCACCCCCAACCATCCTAGAAACACCCCCAACCAAGATACACCTCCCCAGTACACATCCGCTCCAACAATGCTAGATACATCCCCCAAGTGTGGGGGGGGCATTTGTATAGAGCCCCCGAGTCAATACTTTGTAGAACCCCCTTTCTCTACAAGTCTTTTTGGGGATGTCTCTACCAGCTTTGCACATCTAGAGAGAACATTTCTGCCCATTCTTCTTTGTAAAATATTTCAAGCTCTGTCAGATTGGATGGAGAGCGTCTGTGAACAGCAATTTTCAAGTCTTACCACAGATTCTCAATGTGATTTAGGTCTGGACTGTGACTGGGCCATTCTAACACATGAATATGCTTTGATCTAAACCATTCCATTGTAGCTCTGGCTGGATGTTTCGGGTCGTTGTCCTGCTGGAAGGTGAACCTCCGCCCCGGTCTCAAGTCTTTTGTAGACTCTAAAAGGTTTTCTTCTAAGATTGTCCTGTATTTGTCTCCATCCATCTTCCCATCAACTCTGACCAGCTTCCCTGTCCCTGCTGAAGAAAAGCATCCCCACCACATGATGCTGCCACCACCATGTGCAGTGTTAGTTTTCCCCCCACACATAGAGTTTTACTTTTAGGCCATAAAGTTGAATTTTGGTCTCATGTGACCAGATCACCTTCTTCCACATGTTTGCTGTGTCCTCCACATGGCTTCTCACAAACTACAAACAGGACTTCTTATGACTTTCTTTCACCAATGTCTTTCTTCTTGTCACTCTTCCATAAAGGGCAGATTTGTGGAGAACACGACTAATAGTTGTCCTGTGGACAGATTCTCCCACCTGAGCTGTGGATCTCTGCAGCTCCTCCAGAGTAAGGCTCGATTCACACCTCTGCACGTTGTTTTTGAGCATTCCCGCAGTGCTTGCCGTGTTTTTGGACACCCGCTTTCACATTGATTTTACTGAAATTTCGTCGCGATTTGCGGGTTTTCTTTTACACTGTATATAGCTGGTTGCCAAGGAGGGGATCGGGAAGCTGGCCACCGCGTCCTTAACAACCGATGAGTCATCCCGCTGTCAGCGGGCTTCTCACTGAATGAAGACAAAAAATTAAAAACAGTGTGGGCCCCCCACCACCCTCGGGTCCATACCAGGCCCTTGGGTCTACTATGGATTTGGAAGAGACCACCCACCCACACCAAATCTATACTAGACCCTTATCCGAGCATGCAGCCCGGCAGGTCAGGAAAGGGAGGGGACGAGCGAGCACCCGCCCCCCCCCCTCCCTGAACCATACCAGGCCTCATGCCCTCAACATGGGGGGGGGGGGTGGTATGGATGCTTTGGGGCAGGGGAGCTCTGTGCCCCCCCCCCCCCCCCCACACCAATGCACCTTGCCCCCATGTTAAACCCTTGCCCGGTGGTTGTGGGGGTCTGCGGGCAGGCTTATCAGAATCTGGAAGCCTTTAACAAGGGGGCCTCCAGATTCCGCCCCCCCTATGTGAATGAGTATGGGGGTACCCATTCACCAAAAAAAAAATAAAAAAGTAGTGTAGTGTTAAAATACAGTAGACAGTTTTTGACAAATCTTTTCTTAAAAATATCTTCTTCTTCCTCCATCTTCTCCCTCACTACTTCTGTCTTCTTCCTCCGGCCTTCCTCCATCTTCTCCCTCACTACTTCTGTCTTCTTCCTCCGGCCTTCCTCCATCCTCCATCCCTCACTACTTCTGTCTTCTTCCTCCATCTTCTCCCTCACTACTTCTGTCTTCTTTGTCCGGCCTTCCACCATCTTCTCCCTCACTACTTCTGTCTTCTTCCTCCGGCCTTCCTCCATCTTCTCCCTCACTACTTCTGTCTTCTTCCTCCGGCCTTCCTCCATCTTCTCCCTCACTACTTCTGTCTTCTTCCTCCGGCCTTCCTCCATCCTCCATCCCTCACTACTTCTGTCTTCTTCCTCCATCTTCTCCCTCACTACTTCTGTCTTCTTTGTCCGGCCTTCCTCCATCTTCTCCCTCACTACTTCTGTCTTCTTCCTCCGGCCTTCCTCCATCTTCTCCCTCACTACTTCTGTCTTCTTCCTTCATCTTCTCCCTCACTACTTCTGTCTTCTTCCTCCGGCCTTCCTCCATCTTCTCCCTCACTACTTCTGTCTTCTTCCTTCATCTTCTCCCTCACTACTTCTGTCTTCTTCCTCCGGCCTTCCTCCATCTTCTCCCTCACTACTTCTGTCCTCTTTGTCCGGCCTTCCTCCATTTTCTCCCTCACTACTTCTGTCTTCTTTGTCCGGCCTTCCTCCATCTTCTCCCTCACTACTTCTGTCTTCTTTGTCCGGCCTTCCCCCATCTTCTCCCTCACTACTTCTGTCTTCTTCCTCCGGCCTTCTTCCATCTTCTCCTGCATCTTCATCCTCCATATTCTCCCTCACTACTTCTGTCTTCTTCCTCCGGCCTTCCTCCATCTTCTCCCTCACTACTTCTGTCTTCTTCCTTCATCTTCTCCCTCACTACTTCTGTCTTCTTTGTCCGGCCTTCCTCCATCTTCTCCCTCACTACTTCTGTCTTCTTCATCCGGCCTTCCTCCATCTTCTCCCTCACTACTTCTGTCTTCTTCCTCCGGCCTTCCCCCATCTTCTCCCTCACTACTTCTGTCTTCTTTGTCCGGCCTTCCTCCATCTTCTCCCTCACTACTTCTGTCTTCTTCCTCCGGCCTTCCTCCATCCTCCATCCCTCACTACTTCTGTCTTCTTCCTCCATCTTCTCCCTCACTACTTCTGTCTTCTTCCTTCATCTTCTCCCTCACTACTTCTGTCTTCTTTGTCCGGCCTTCCTCCATCTTCTCCCTCACTACTTCTGTCTTCTTCATCCGGCCTTCCTCCATCTTCTCCCTCACTACTTCTGTCTTCTTCCTCCGGCCTTCCCCCATCTTCTCCCTCACTACTTCTGTCTTCTTTGTCCGGCCTTCCTCCATCTTCTCCCTCACTACTTCTGTCTTCTTCATCCGGCCTTCCTCCATCTTCTCCCTCACTACTTCTGTCTTCTTCCTCCGGCCTTCCCCCATCTTCTCCCTCACTACTTCTGTCTTCTTTGTCCGGCCTTCCTCCATCTTCTCCCTCACTACTTCTGTCTTCTTCCTCCGGCCTTCCTCCATCTTCTCCCTCACTACTTCTGTCTTCTTCCTCCGGCCTTCCTCCATCCTCCATCCCTCACTACTTCTGTCTTCTTCCTCCATCTTCTCCCTCACTACTTCTGTCTTCTTTGTCCGGCCTTCCTCCATCTTCTCCCTCACTACTTCTGTCTTCTTCCTCCGGCCTTCCTCCATCTTCTCCCTCACTACTTCTGTCTTCTTCCTTCATCTTCTCCCTCACTACTTCTGTCTTCTTCCTCCGGCCTTCCTCCATCTTCTCCCTCACTACTTCTGTCTTCTTCCTTCATCTTCTCCCTCACTACTTCTGTCTTCTTCCTCCGGCCTTCCTCCATCTTCTCCCTCACTACTTCTGTCCTCTTTGTCCGGCCTTCCTCCATTTTCTCCCTCACTACTTCTGTCTTCTTTGTCCGGCCTTCCTCCATCTTCTCCCTCACTACTTCTGTCTTCTTTGTCCGGCCTTCCCCCATCTTCTCCCTCACTACTTCTGTCTTCTTCCTCCGGCCTTCTTCCATCTTCTCCTGCATCTTCATCCTCCATATTCTCCCTCACTACTTCTGTCTTCTTCCTCCGGCCTTCCTCCATCTTCTCCCTCACTACTTCTGTCTTCTTCCTCCAGCCTTCCTCCATCTTCTCCCTCACTACTTCTGTCTCCTTCCTCCGGCCTTCCTCCATCTTCTCCCTCACTACTTCTGTCTTCTTCCTCCAGCCTTCCTCCATCTTCTCCCTCACTACTTCTGTCTCCTTCCTCCGGCCTTCCTCCATCTTCTCCCTCACTACTTCTGTCTTCTTCCTCCGGCCTTCCTCCATCTTCTCCCTCACTACTTCTGTCTTCTTCCTTCATCTTCTCCCTCACTACTTCTGTCTTCTTCCTCCGGCCTTCCTCCATCTTCTCCCTCACTACTTCTGTCTTCTTCCTTCATCTTCTCCCTCACTACTTCTGTCTTCTTCCTCCGGCCTTCCTCCATCTTCTCCCTCACTACTTCTGTCCTCTTTGTCCGGCCTTCCTCCATTTTCTCCCTCACTACTTCTGTCTTCTTTGTCCGGCCTTCCTCCATCTTCTCCCTCACTACTTCTGTCTTCTTTGTCCGGCCTTCCCCCATCTTCTCCCTCACTACTTCTGTCTTCTTCCTCCGGCCTTCTTCCATCTTCTCCTGCATCTTCATCCTCCATATTCTCCCTCACTACTTCTGTCTTCTTCCTCCGGCCTTCCTCCATCTTCTCCCTCACTACTTCTGTCTTCTTCCTCCAGCCTTCCTCCATCTTCTCCCTCACTACTTCTGTCTCCTTCCTCCGGCCTTCCTCCATCTTCTCCCTCACTACTTCTGTCTTCTTCCTCCAGCCTTCCTCCATCTTCTCCCTCACTACTTCTGTCTCCTTCCTCCGGCCTTCCTCCATCTTCTCCCTCACTACTTCTGTCTCCTTCCTCCGGCCTTCCTCCATCTTCTCCCTCACTACTTCTGTCTTCTTTGTCCGGCCTTCCTCCATCTTCTCCCTCACTACTTCTGTCTCCTTCCTCCGGCCTTCCTCCATCTTCTCCCTCACTACTTCTGTCTCCTTCCTCCGGCCTTCCTCCATCTTCTCCCTCACTACTTCTGTCTTCTTCCTCCAGCCTTCCTCCATCTTCTCCCTCACTACTTCTGTCTCCTTCCTCCGGCCTTCCTCCATCTTCTCCCTCACTACTTCTGTCTCCTTCCTCCGGCCTTCCTCCATCTTCTCCCTCACTACTTCTGTCTTCTTCCTCCGGCCTTCCTCCATCTTCTCCCTCACTACTTCTGTCTTCTTTGTCCGGCCTTCCTCCATCTTCTCCCTCACTACTTCTGTCTTCTTTGTCCGGTGTTGTTCTTCTTTCTCTGCCGTTGCTCCCATGGACGACCCTCCTCCGATGCTGCGTCCCGCTGATCTGTCCGTGGCGATGTCAAGCATTTCTTAGAAAATGATGGAGGCGTGGCAATCTGATTATGTCACCCGGAGGCCATGCCTCCTCGTGACGTCACAGACCCATCATGCCCTGGGTGGCGACGTCACAAGGGGGTGAGGCCGTCGGATGACGTAATTCAGTGGACATGCCCCCATCGTTATCTAAGAAATGCAGGCACAGACAGATCAGCGGGACCCAGCATCGGAGGAGGGTTGTCGGCGGCAGAAGAAGAAAGAAGAAAGAAGAAAGAAGAAAGAAGAAAGAAGAAAGAAGAAGACCGGAGGAGGAAGAAGAAGGAGTAGACCGGAGGAGGAAGAAGAAGTAGACCGGAAGAGGAAGAAGATATTGTTAATAAAAGATTTGTCAAAAACTGTCTATTGTATTTTAACAATACACTACTTTTTTTGGTGAATAGGTAAGGGTACAATGTATCCCATACTCATTCACATTAGGGGGGGTTCCAGATTCCGATAAGCCCCCCCCCGCCCGCAGAGCCCGACAACCAATGGCCAGGGTTGTCGGGAAGAGGCCATTGTCTTCATCAACATGGGGGGGAAAGGTGCTTTGGGGTGGGGGGCCAGAACCCTAACCCTGGTATGATTCAGGAGGGGGGTGGGGGGGGGCTCACTCATCCCCTCCCTTTACTGACCTGAATGCTCGGATAAGGGCCTGGTATGGACCTGGGGGAGGGGGGGGGGGTCTTGCAGTTGTTTTTTTTTACATTTAGCGGGAAGTCTGATGACAGCTGATGACTCATCAGTCGTTAAGGACACGGCGGCCGGCTTCCCAGCCCCCATCCTTAGCAACCAGCTATATACAGTGGGAAAAAATAAACGCAAAATGCTAATCGTGGAAAAAAAGTTTTGGAAGAGGATCCATTGAAGTGAAAACGCTGCATTTTGCTAGGAAAAAAAAAAAAAAAGAAGTCCCCGACCCTTTCCAAGAACGCAGAGGCACAAAAATGCATTGATGTGAACAAGTTCCATAGGAAGCCATGTTAGAAAACGTCCCTGAATTCCACAAAATGCATAAAAAAAACGCATTAGCGTGAATAGAGCCTCACCATGGACCTCTTGGCTCTTCTCTGATGAATGCTCTCCTTGCCCGGCCGGTCAGTTTAGGTGGACGGCCATGTCTTGGTAGGTTTGCAGTTGTGCCATACTCTTTCCATTTTCCGATGATGGATTGAACAGAGCTCCGTGAGATCTTCAAATAACCAAACCCAGCTTTATACTTCTCCACAACTTTATCCCTGACCTGTCTGGTGTGTTCCTTGGCCTTCATGATGCTGTTTGTTCACTAAGGTTCTCTAACAAACCTCTGAGGGCTTCACAGAACAGCTGTATTTATACTGAGATTAAATGACACACAGGTGGACTCTATTTACTAATTAGGTGACTTCTGAAGACAATTGGTTCCTCTATATTTTAGTTATCATATCAGAGCAAAGGGGGCTGAATACAAATGCCCCTCCCCCCACACCTATCACATATTTATTTGTATCATTTTCCTTTCACTTCACAATTATGTGACACTTTGTGTTGGTCTATCACATAAAATCCCAATAAATAACATTTATGTTTTTTGGTTGTAACATGACAAACGTGGAAAATGTCAAGGGGTATGAATACTTTTTCAAGGTACTGTATATTTCCATCTATTGTGTATATATATATATTTTATACTATCTCTCTCTACTATACTGTGTGTATATATATAATATCTCTCTACTATACATATATATATCCCCTCCCCCGGTGTGAGCACTCACCCAGAGAGTTGAGGAAGAGGAGTTTGTCCTCCATGTTGATCAGGAAGAAGAAGAAGGACAGGGGAAGACACAATCTGCCATCCTTCTTCTCACCTCACACCTACCATGACAGGAGAACAATGTATGTAAATTACAGAGAATGAGACTCTATAGATGAGGATAAGGGGGGAGGGGGAGGGGGGGGGAGAAGGGGGGAGAGGGAGGGTGGGAGGAGGGGGGAGAGGGAGGGTGGGAGGAGGGGTACAATCTGAGTTCTGCCTCCCATTTCTAACCAATCATTGAGTATGATTGGTCAGGATGCTATCACATGGCACACAGCCAGCCAATCACAGCTCTCTCCATAATACACCTGATGTAAGGGGGGGGCTCCGCTGGGACACCTGATGTAAGGGGGGGCTCTGCTGGGACACCTGATGTAAGGGGGGGCTCCGCTGGGACACCTGATGTAAGGGGGGGCTCCCCTGGGACACCTGATGTAAGGGGGGGGGCTCCCCTGGGACACCTGATGTAAGGGGGGGCTCTGCTGGGACACCTGATGTAAGGGGGGGGCTCCGCTGGGACACCTGATGTAAGGGGGGGCTCCGCTGGGACACCTGATGTAAGGGGGGGGCTCCGCTGGGACACCTGATGTAAGGGGGGGGCTCCGCTGGGACACCTGATGTAAGGGGGGGCTCCGCTGGGACACCTGATGTAAGGGGGGGCTCCGCTGGGACACCTGATGTAAGGGGGGGGCTCCGCTGGGACACCTGATGTAAGGGGGGGGCTCCGCTGGGACACCTGATGTAAGGGGGGGGCTCCCCTGGGACACCTGATGTAAGGGGGGGCTCCCCTGGAACACCTGATGTAAGGGGGGGGCTCCGCTGGGACACCTGTTGTAAGGGGGGGCTCTGCTGGGACACCTGATGTAAGGGGGGGCTCTGCTGGGACACCTGATGTAAGGGGGGGGCTCCGCTGGGACATCTGATGTAAGGGGGGGCTCCGCTGGGACACTTGATGTAAGGGGGGGGCTCCGCTGGGACACCTGATGTAAGGGGGGGCTCCGCTGGGACACCTGATGTAAGGGGGGGCTCCGCTGGGACACCTGATGTAAGGGGGGGCTCCGCTGGGACACCTGATGTAAGGGGGGGCTCCGCTGGGACACCTGATGTAAGGGGGGGCTCCGCTGGGACACCCGATGTAAAGAGGGGCTCTGCTGGGACATCTGATGTAAGGGGGGGCTCTGCTGGGACACCTGATGTAAGGGGGGGGCTCCGCTGGGACACCTGATGTAAGGGGGGGCTCCGCTGGGACACCTGATGTAAGGGGGGGCTCTGCTGGGACACCTGATGTAAGGGGGGGCTCCGCTGGGACACCTGATGTAAGGGGGGGGCTCCCCTGGGACACCTGATGTAAGGGGGGGCTCCCCTGGGACACCTGATGTAAGGGGGGGGCTCCGCTGGGACACCTGTTGTAAGGGGGGGCTCTGCTGGGACACCTGATGTAAGGGGGGGGCTCCGCTGGGACACCTGATGTAAGGGGGGGCTCCGCTGGGACACCTGATGTAAGGGGGGGCTCTGCTGGGACACCTGATGTAAGGGGGGGCTCCGCTGGGACACCCGATGTAAGGGGGGGGCTCCGCTGGGACACCCGATGTAAGGGGGGGGCTCCGCTGGGACACCCGATGTAAAGAGGGGCTCTGCTGGGACATCTGATGTAAGGGGGGGCTCTGCTGGGACACCTGATGTAAGGGGGGGCTCCGCTGGGACACCTGATGTAAGGGGGGGCTCTGCTGGGACACCTGATGTAAGGGGGGGCTCCGCTGGGACACCCGATGTAAAGAGGGGCTCTGCTGGGACATCTGATGTAAGGGGGGGCTCTGCTGGGACACCTGATGCTGGGACACCTGATGTAAGGGGGGGGCTCCGCTGGGACACCTGATGTAAGGGGGGGCTCCGCTGGGACACCCGATGTAAAGAGGGGCTCTGCTGGGACACCTGATGTAAGGGGGGGACTCCCCTGGGACACCTGATGTAAGGGGGGGCTCCCCTGGGACACCTGATGTAAGGGGGGGGCTCTGCTGGGACACCTGATGTAAGGGGGGGGGCTCCGCTGGGACACCTGATGTAAGGGGGGGGGCTCCGCTGGGACACCTGATGTAAGGGGGGGCTCCGCTGGGACACCTGATGTAAGGGGGGGGCTCCGCTGGGACACCTGATGTAAGGGGGGGGGCTCCGCTGGGACACCTGATGTAAGGGGGGGCTCCGCTGGGACACCTGATGTAAGGGGGGGCTCCGCTGGGACACCTGATGTAAGGGGGGGCTCCGCTGGAACACCTGATGTAAGGGGGGGCTCCGCTGGGACACCTGATGTAAGGGGGGGCTCCGCTGGGACACCTGATGTAAGGGGGGGCTCCGCTGGGACACCCGATGTAAAGAGGGGCTCTGCTGGGACATCTGATGTAAGGGGGGGCTCTGCTGGGACACCTGATGTAAGGGGGGGCTCCCCTGGGACACCTGATGTAAGGGGGGGGCTCCCCTGGGACACCTGATGTAAGGGGGGGGCTCCCCTGGGACACCTGATGTAAGGGGGGGGCTCTGCTGGGACACCTGATGTAAGGGGGGGGCTCCGCTGGGACACCTGATGTAAGGGGGGGGCTCCGCTGGGACACCTGATGTAAGGGGGGGGCTCCGCTGGGACACCTGATGTAAGGGGGGGGGCTCCGCTGGGACACCTGATGTAAGGGGGGGGGCTCCGCTGGGACACCTGATGTAAGGGGGGGGGCTCCGCTGGGACACCTGATGTAAGGGGGGGCTCCGCTGGGACACCTGATGTAAGGGGGGGCTCCGCTGGGACACCTGATGTAAGGGGGGGCTCCGCTGGGACACCTGATGTAAGGGGGGCTCCGCTGGGACACCTGATGTAAGGGGGGGCTCCGCTGGGACACCTGATGTAAGGGGGGGCTCTGCTGGGACACCTGATGTAAGGGGGGGCTCCGCTGGGACACCTGATGTAAGGGGGGGCTCCGCTGGGACACCCGATGTAAAGAGGGGCTCTGCTGGGACATCTGATGTAAGGGGGGGCTCTGCTGGGACACCTGATGTAAGGGGGGGCTCCGCTGGGACACCTGATGTAAGGGGGGGCTCTGCTGGGACATCTGATGTAAGGGGGGGCTCCGCTGGGACACCTGATGTAAGGGGGGGCTCCGCTGGGACACCTGATGTAAGGGGGGGCTCCGCTGGGACACCCGATGTAAAGAGGGGCTCTGCTGGGACATCTGATGTAAGGGGGGGCTCTGCTGGGACACCTGATGCTGGGACACCTGATGTAAGGGGGGGCTCCGCTGGGATACCTGATGTAAGGGGGGGCTCCGCTGGGACACCCGATGTAAAGAGGGGCTCTGCTGGGACACCCGATGTAAAGAGGGGCTCTGCTGGGACACCTGATGTAAGGACGGATGGCTAGTGACACACTCAGGGCTCCCACTGACTCTGCATTATGGTGAGTTGAATGATTTAATTTTATATTACAATGTAATAATAGAAACAATGCGCTTCAATCATCCTGACACCATAACAACCATGGTGCCGGGATGATTGAAGTGATAACACCAGGTGTTTGGAGAATCTTTATCTGCTGATTCTTAAACTTTCTAGAATACACACATTTCTATTATTATTGTGTAGGATCTGGGCCTGCTGTCCCTCCATCCCTCCCCCCCCTTTCCCTCTCCATCCCTCATTCATTTGAAGATATAATTATAGTAAAAAACACAAAACCTTCTATATATATATACACCTCCCTCCCTCCTCCTCCTCCTGCATGTGAGAGGGCGGGAGACCCAGAGTGAGTGTGGAGGAGGAGGGAGGAGGAGGAGGAGGGGGGAGGAGGAGGAGGAGGAGGGGGAGGGGACACATTATATATAAATATAGAAGATTTATGAGTCTGTATTGCCCCGCCCCGTCATTGCTCCTCCTCCTCCTGCATGTGAGAGGGCGGGAGACCCAGAGTGAGTGAGGAGGAGGAGGAGGAGGAGGAGGAGGGGGAGGGGACACATTATATATAAATATAGAAGATTTATCTGTCTGTATTGCCCCGCCCCGTCATTGCTCCTCCTCCTCCTGCATGTGAGAGGGCGGGAGACCCAGAGTGAGTGAGGAGGAGGAGGAGGAGGAGGAGGAGGGGGAGGGGACACATTATATATAAATATAGAAGATTTATCTGAGTCTGTATAGCCCCGCCCCGTCATTGCTCCTCCTCCTCCTGCATGTGAGAGGGCGGGAGACTCACACACTGTACTATATATAGAGAGGGGAGGTATCCCATGGCAACCAATAAGGGGAGGAGTCATGTGACAGCAGAGAAGTGTCAGTGTGATATCCGGAGAGAAATAGAACATTATTCCTCTACACCCCCTCCGTACCCCGAATTATACTCACCACACGGGGAGATCATCACACCGGATATCCGCTCCGAACCACTCCGCACTGCATGCCGGGAGATCACCTCTCCGAGGACACGCCTCTCATCCCTACTAATACCGACTCCTCCCACCGCTCAGAGGACACGCCTCTCATCCCATCCATCGCTATACTAATACCGACTCCTCCCACCTCTCCGGGGACACGCCTCTCATCCCATCCACCGCTATACTAATACCGACTCCTCCCACCGCTCCGAGGACACGCCTCTCATCCCATCCACCGCTATACTAATGCCGACTCCTCCCACCGCTCCGAGGACACGCCTCTCATCCCATCCACCGCTATACTAATACCGGAGACACGCCTTCCTTCCTATCAAGGCAATATTAACCCGACTCCTCCCACCGCTCCGGAGACACGCCTTCCTCCCTATCACCGCAATACTAACCCGACTCCTCCCACCGCTCCACAGACACGCCTTCCACCCCTTCTACCGCAATACTAATCCGACTCCTCCCACCGCTCCACAGACACACCTTCCTCCCCTTCTACCGCAATACTAATGCAATACACGAGTAGAAGGCGTGTCCTCGGTGCGGTGGGAGGAGTCGGGATGGTAATGCGGTTGATGGGGAGGAAGGCGTGTCCGCGGAGAGGTGGGAGGAGTCGGGTTAGTACCTGGCTTCTCCCACTGCTACGAAGACACGCCTTCCTCCCCATCCACCGTATTACTAACCCGACTCCTCCCACCTCTCCGGGGACACGCCTTCCATCATTATTTTTCCTTTTTTTTACGATATTTAATTGTTATTTCCGGTGCTGGAAGATCCTTTCTCGATAGCGCCGATATTTTACACATTTTTTCTATAGATGTTTCCAACCAACAAGATGGCCGACCTCGGTGTGCGGCGACGTCACGTGATCCTGGTTCCAATCCTACTGTATATATAAAGTTGGATGACAGGAAAGAGGTGAGATGCATTGTGGGATATGTAGTGTGGTGGGGGATGGATTGTGATGTATTTCCTGGTATAGAACTACATTTCCCAGCATGCAGTGTGATCTCTCCATACAGAGAGGAGGAGGGGTCTGTGTGTATATTATGTATGATAGATCCTCTGTATGTGGGATGTAGGTAAGGTGTATATATTATATATACAGTGTGTATTGTGTGTGTATATAGTATATAATGGGTGTACACTGTATAGAGGTGTTATATATATATATATGTGTATAGTATATGATGTGTATACACTGTATAGGGGTGATATATATATATATATATATATATATGTATATAGTATATGATGTGTATACACTGTATAGGGGTGTTATATATATATATATATATACACTGTGTGTGTATATAATGGGTGTACACTGTATAGAGGTGTGTACTGTGTATAGGATATATATATATATATATATATATATATATATATATATATATATATATACACTGTATGATATATATAATGATATACACATCACTGACATCCCACACACACATAGTATACACTATATACAGAATACATTATATATATATATATATATATATATATATATATATATATATATATATATATATATCACACAACACAGGAGTATACAAATCACTCAGGTCCCATATACACACAGTGTATATATATATATATATGTATTACAGTGTATACTGTGTATGTGCGGGGGATGTGTGTGTATGGGGGGAGGGGTGTAGTGTGGTCGGTATGGGGGAGGGGTGTAGTGTGGTCGGTGTAGGGGGAGGGGTGTAGTGTGGTCGGTATGGGGGAGGGGTGTAGTGTGGTCGGTGTAGGGGGAGGGGTGTAGTGTGGTCGGTATGGGGGAGGGGTGTAGTGTGGTCGGTATGGGGGGAGGGGTGTAGTGTGGTCGGTATGGGGGAGGGGTGTAGTGTGGTCGGTGTAGGGGGAGGGGTGTAGTGTGGTCGGTATAGGGGGAGGGGTGTAGTGTGGTCGGTATGGGGGGAGGGCTGTAGTGTGGTCAGTATAGGGGGAGGGCTGTAGTGTGGTCGGTATGGGGGGGTGGTATGTAGTGCGCTCTATATTGTAGTATACAGAGTATGTAGATGTTCTGTTCTGTGTCTTCTGTATTGCCCTCATCACCCTCTTGTGGTAGATGACATGTATTGTATCCTCTCTCATGTTGTACAGATCTGGTGGCCCCCCTCCTCTGATCCCAGGTCCTGGCTCTCCTCCTTATTCCTGACATTGGTGATCAGGATGGAAGAACGGTTCCCCTTCTCAGGTCCTATAGGTGAGTACTGAGGCTGGAGGTTTCCTCTGACCACAACCTGGTTAGGGCTCCTCCCACAGTCTGGCCACAACCTGCTTAGGGCTCCTCCCACAGTCTGGCCACAACCTGCTTAGGGCTCCTCCCACAGTTTGGCCACAACCTTGTTAGGGCTCCTCCCACAGTCTGGCCACAACCTGGTTAGGGCTCCTCCCACAGTCTGGCCACAACCTGGTTAGGGCTCCTCCCACAGTCTGGCCACAACCTGCTTAGGGCTCCTCCCACAGTCTGGCCACAACCTGGTTAGGTCTCCTCCCACAGTCTGGCCACAACCTCCTTAGGGCTCCTCCCACAGTCTGGCCACAACCTGGTTAGGGCTCCTCCCACAGTCTGGCCACAACCTGGTTAGGGCTCCTCCCACAGTCTGGCCACAACCTGCTTAGGGCTCCTCCCACAGTCTGGCCACAACCTGCTTAGGGCTCCTTCCACACTCTGCTCTTTCTTAATAGACGCCAAATACATTTAGCCATCTTGCAGGCCATTATAACATTGAGTTGTGGGTGGAGTTGTGCATTGTGGGTGGAGTTGGCCAGACAAGCAGTCAGGATGGTGTCGGTGTGATGGATCTTCCAGCTTGGGTGTCTTCATCAAGATATACAGTTTCCTCCAGTCTTGACCCAAGAACCGGGTATTATAGCTGAGCATACAAGGACTAGACGACACTAGCTTAGGTGAAAACTGGAACTTTTATTGTAAACTCACCCACAATATACTGTATAGCACAGAAGATCAGGTAAGAACCCAATCACGTGATCCTTGACAACTAGCACATCTAAGGAACAGACAACATACACAGTACACTAATTACCAACAAGCCTTGATTAGTCTGGGGTTGCCCAGACCATCCAGGCACCCAGCCCACCATCCCGGATATACAAAGTACAATACACATTTATTATAATCATATAACATCCCACAATGGTTCCATAAGAAGGTAAAGTGGTCCAAATATTATTCACATCTCTAACAGAAGATCAGACAGACAGAAACAATAGGTGACTCAATTAGCAATGGGAATTCACCCCTAGGAGGCACACAATGGGGAATATTACAATGAGAGAGAAAGACCCCCTAATAAACAGACTATAGCAGGAGACCCCAGTATCAGGTGGCTTGAGCTGATTCTATTAACATCTACTGCTAAGTCTCAGTCTAAAGCAGTCATTGCTGGTTTGGGTATAGAGACGCCCAAATCTGTATCTGTATGTTTTGGGGAGACATGGACCTGCATCCAAAGCATGACCACTCCAAGGGTCCCCCAGGCTCACTGGGAATTGAGGATGACCACCTCCTCTCCCTGGTCCTTGGCCTGCCACTGGGGAAGGGAAATGGCTCCTCCCCTCCCTTCATCTCTGACTGTCACTGAGAAGTGAGGATGACCACATCCTCTCCCGGTCTGTGGATCTGCAGCTGGGGAGGTAGGATGACCACCTCCTCTCCCGGACTGTGGATCTGCAGCTGGGGGGGGGGGATGACCACCTCCTCTCCCGGACTGTGGATCTGCAGCTGGGGAGGGAGGATGACCACCTCCTCTCCCGGGCTGTGGACCTGCAGCTGGGGAGGGAGGATGACCACCTCCTCTCCCGGACTGGGGAGGGAGGATGACCACCTCCTCTCCCATATTGTGGATCTGCCACTGGGGAGGAAGTATTACCACCTCCTCTCCCTGGTCCTGGGCCTGCAACTGGGGAAGGGAAATGGCTCCTCCCCTCCCTGCATCTCTGACTGTCACTGGGAAGTGAGGATGACCACATCCTCTCCCGGACTGTGGATCTGCAGCTGGGGAGGGAGAATGACCACCTCCTCTCCCGTATTGTGGATCTGCCGCTGGGGAGGAAGTATGACCACCTCCTCTCCCTGGTCCTTGGCCTGCCACTGGGGAAGGGAAATGGCTCCTCCCCTCCCTGCATCTCTGACTGTCACTGAGAAGTGAGGATGACCACCTCCTCTCCCGTATTGTGGATCTGCCGCTGGGGAGGAAGTATGACCACCTCCTCTCCCGGTCTGTGGATCTGCAGCTGGGGAGGGAGGATGACCACCTCCTCTCCCGTATTGTGGATCTGCTGCTGGCGAGGAAGTATGACCACCTCCTCTCCCTGGTCCTTGACCTGCTACTGGGGAAGGGAAATGGCTTCCTCCCCTCCCTGCATCTCTGTCACTGGGAAGTGAGGACAACCTCCTCCTCTCCCGGACTGTGGATCTGCCGTTTGGGGGGGGGGATGAGCACCTTCTCTACCAAGCCATGGATCTAGTGCTGGGGAGTGAGGACAACCACCTCCTCTCCCTTCTCCCCCCTGGATACTGGTCTGCTACTAGGGAAGAAGAACCACCACCCTCTCACCCTGGGCCTAGGGAACTGCTCTGGGTGTGGGGCAGAGGTCTTGGACCCTCTTTCCATTTCGCTGTTTTTGCAGACAAGGGTGGACAGAGCTGGGCAGAACTCTGTCCCATGGCCAGCGCTTCAGCTGGAGAAGTTTGTTGTAACTCCACAGATTCTGCTGGCAGGAAACCCCATGGTCCTGTCAGTGTTGTGGGAGAAAGGCCTGCTGCTTCTTCTCAAAATAAACAAAAAAAGGATTGCGCTAGGTGCATAAAACTCAATAAATGTTATAAATATTCAACCGTGATGGAGGTCCTGCTGCTGAACACTATAACCCCGATATAAGGGCAAAAAACAATGTGTATAAATGTATAAAGTGCAGCGCTGGACAAGATCAATAAGTTATTATCAAAATAAAATGATACAGTGTAAGTGAAAAAAAATCAACACTACATACAATGAATGTACCAAAAAAATAGTGAAAAAGTCCAAAAAAAATCCAAAATTGATTGCATATCCAAGGAGCGTGTTAAAGGATCCCAGTGTAATGCTCCAACTTAGTAGTGCTGCCTGTCACCAAATGTAAGAAGAATGGAGGCTTACCAGAAAGCCTGCGACCGCCCTTACTCAGGGGGGTCAATACAGGCTTGGTAGATCACCAGAGAATTCACAATAGGACATAGGCTGATGGTCCTCAACTCTCCTTCCTCCTTCCCAGGAATGTCCTTAGTGACAGCAGGGAACGCTCCGGACAGTGAAGTAACAGGATACCTTGAAAGCTCAGGCACTCCAACAGGTGAACCGTGTTAAAGAAAAAAGGGGGATTCCCATAGTGTAGATTGCCAAATACTTTTTTTTTTAAAAATATCAAATGAATGCTGTATATATAGCTCAAATGCAGAGTAAAAAATCCACAGAAATCCAATCAGAGATAAAAAAAAGCTAGTTCGCCATTTAAAATTGAATCGCGCATGCGCGATACGAGTTCACGTTGTGACCCTACGGCCGTTTCGTCACAACTGACGTCATCAGGGGTACGTAATCACGTACGCGCATGCGCATTAAGTAGCCAGAGGGCGCTACGTGAAGCGCCGCTATTGGCTAAGACAACCCAAATAGAAAGTACAATAAGTCAACTTGGAGGCTAATCACAGCCTATCTAGTAAACTGAAGGAAGGCAAAGGCGTTAATAGCCCTCTGTAAATGCTATTCAGCAAGCAAATAACATGACATGCTAGTGAGACAGATGCCATCTAGTGGACAATCAAAGGTAAAACATACATTATAAACAATGAGTAAACATTACACTCCGTAGCAAAGGCTATTAGTGTTCCTAACAACTAAACAAAAAGGATGACCTACACCTCCAATCAAAAAGGAAGAGGCATTGGACCAAAAAATGAATAGATAATAGAGAATAGATGCTGCTTCTTCTCTCAGGAAGGCTGAAGCTGCTGTTGGTGCTGGGCAGAGCTCAGTGATGTTCTGCCCTGATGCCAGCTCTTCCGCTGGGAAGCAAAACGGAAAGTCAGTGGCTTTGCACAAATCCTCCAGGGCCACTGATTGTTGCAGGCAGAGGTCAGCAGAGCCTCTGCCTTGGTGTCAGTTCCTCTTCTGGAGGTTCACTGGGTTGTTCTCCTCAGCAAAAAAGTCTATTAAATCCCCGGTCTCTGGAGCTGGTGGCGGGGGAGGAAGGACGACCACCTCCTCTCCCATGTCTTTGACCTGCCGCTGGGGAGATGAGCCGGCTGCTCCCGTACCCTCATCCGGCTGCTGGACAGACGCATTCCTCCATCCAAGCTTGTCCTGTGCAGAAACAGGTTCATCAAGGTGAGTCAACACTTGCTGCATCCGCCATAGGAGCTCAGTTTCCATAGTTGGAGGTGGGCAAAGCATATTGTCACTCTGTCCCATTGCCGACACTTTAGCCAGGATTTCAGAGCTGTCCGCTGGTATTTCCTGATAGTCCCAGACAAAGGGAGCCCAGACCGCTGCTGAGCAGAGTCTAGCAGACGTATGTAGGCAATCTCCAGTTCCCATTCCTGATTGGCTAGAAACTCCAAATCTTCCAGTGCCCAGTGGACTTCCAAGACATTCAGCCTCCGGTCTCTGTACTCCAAGATTTCCTCCGAACGCCACTCCAGATCACTCCCAAAGTCAGGGTCCATGATCAGGCTCCAGAACAACAGTCCCAGGCCACCGTAGCCAAAGCCTTCCTTCGGGCTGTCACCTGCTGTCCAAGGGCATGCTTGGGATACATGTCACCAGAGGGCTCTGTAGCTGGACCAGCCTGCCTAATTCAGCTGTCCTCTCCTTGTGCGGGTATTCCCCCAATAACAGCACTCGCACTTCATAATGTGACCAGTACCTTACATGGATGTAAAGTTGAAATTTTCCTTGGCGGCGCTGCTCTTAGTCCAGCTCTTCCTTCCAGAGTTGATAGAGGCCAGAGTCATACCATCCCAGCAGAACCTGCATTGGCACAGGTCCTCTGTGCTTCATCTGCATCTCTTGCACTCTCCTTATGAATTCCTCTTCCATGGTGACTCGTATCTGTACCTCTCCTGCTAACCGGAACTCAGATCCCGGTGGTGGTCTGGATATCCCAGACTGCAGGAAGCATCCCACTGCTTGCCACCAAATGTGACGAAACCGTCCAGCACCCAGCTTTGGTTCTTCCATCAAGATACAGCTCCCTCCAGTCTGGACCCAGGAATCGGGTATTATAGCTAAATGTTGCACCTAAGGACTAGATCACACTAGCTTAGGTGCAAACTGGAACTGGGACTTTATTGTGAAGTGACACAGAATATATACCACGCAAGATCAGGTAATAGCTTGATCATATTATCCTTGCCAATTAGCACATCTAAGGAACAGCCAACATACATACACAGTACGCTAATTACCAACAAGCCTTGATTAGTCCAGGGGGACCCAGACCATCCGACATGAAGCCCACCACCCTGGATACACAAAGTATATTACACATTATTATAAACACAAAACATCCCACAATGGTTCCATAAGAAGGTACAGTGGTCACAATATTAATCACATCTGCAAGAGATGATCAGACAGACAGAAACAATAGGTGACTCAATGATGGGAATGCAAACCTAGGAGGCACATAGGTAACAGAAAAACTCATAACACCTTAATAAACAGACTATAGCAGGAGACCCCAGTATCAGGAGACGCCGGTATCGGGAGACCCCAGTATCAAGTTGCTCTGAGCTGATCATATTCACATCTGCTCTGAGTCTCACAATCTAAAGCGGTCATTGCTGGTTTGGGCACAAAGGACCCAAATCTGTGTCCCAGGCCTTATTTCCCAGAGTCTGTGTGTTTTGGGGAGTAAATCCCAAAACCGAAGCAAGACCACTCCAAGGGTCTCAAAGAGTAGTGTTCCCTGAAAAGCCAGGGCCCATAGTCAGGCAAGAGGCCACTAATGTGTGCAGGTTCCTGGAGGTACCGAGATCCCAGGTGAAGCTGATGTGTGGATGTGTGCGGGTTCCTGGATCCCAGGGGAAGCTGATGTGTGCAGGTTCCTGGAGGTTCCGGGATCCCAGGGGAAGCTGATGTGAGGATGTGTGTGGGCTCCAGGATCCCAGGTGAAGCTGATGTGTGGAGGTTCCGGGATCCCAGGGGAAGCTGATGTGAGGCTGTGTGGAGGTTCCAGGAGCCCAGGGGAAGCTGATGTGTGGAGATCCGGGTTCCAAAAGGAAGCTAATGTGTGCAGGTTCCTGGAGGTTCTGGGATCCCAGGTGAAGCTGATGTGTGGAGGTTCCAGGATCCCAGGTGAAGCTGATGTGTGCAGGTTTGGGGATCCCAGGGGAAGCTGATGTGAGGATGTGTGTGGGTTCCGGGATCCCAGGTGAAGCTGATGTGTGCATGTTACTGGAGGTTCTGGGATCCCAGGTGAAGCTGATGTGTGCAGGTTACTGGAGGTTCTGGGATCCCAGGTGAAGCTGATGTGTGCAGGTTACTGGAGGTTCTGGGATCCCAGGTAAAGCTGATGTGTGCAGGTTACTGGAGGTTTCGGTATCCCAGGTGAAGCTGATGTGTGCAGGTTACTGGAGGTTTCGGGATCCCAGGGGAAGCTGATGTGAGGATGTGTGCGGGCTCCAGGATCCCAGGTGAAGCTGATGTGAGGATGTGTGCGGGCTCCAGGATCTCAGGTGAAGCTGATGTGTGGAGGTTCCGGGATCCCAGGGGAAGCTGATGTGTGGAGGTTCCGGGATCCCAGGGGAAGCTGATGTGTGGAGGTTCCGGGATCCCAGGGGAAGCTGATGTGTGGAGATCCGGGTTCCAAAAGGAAGCTGATGTGTGCAGGTTACTGGAGGTTCTGGGATCCCACGTGAAGCTGACGTGTGCAGGTTACTGGAGGTTCCGGGATCCCAGGGGAAGCTGATGTGGGGATGTGTGGAGGTTCCGGGATCCCAGGTGAAGCTGATGTGTGGAGGTTCCAGGATCCCAGGTGAAGCTGATGTGTGAATGAATGAATGATTTGTATAGCGCTGCAAATGCTAACTGAATCGCCTTAAGGCGCTAGATCCATCCTGTGTTGTCCAGCTTCTTAGAAGAGGAAGGTCTTGAGTTTCTTTCTGAAGGCCTGATGGTTTTCTTCCACGTGAATGTGAGTAGGTAGAGCGTTCCATAGCCGTGGTCCTTATACTGCGAATCTTCGTTCTCCCTTTGTTTTGTAGCGGGGTTTAGGAATAAGGAGGAGGTTTTGGTTAGAAGATCGAAGACTGCGATTGGGTGTGTAGCGTTTTATTTTCTCTTGGAGGTATTGAGGAGCGTTTCCTTGTATACATTTGTGGGCGAGGCAGAGGGTCTTGAATGTGATCCCATTCTTTATGGTTAGCCAATGTAGACTCCTCAGGGAAGGGGAGATGGACTCCCAGGGTTTTTTCCTGTTAACAGTCTTGCCGCCGTGTTTTGGATTGTTTTTGAGTTGTAAGCGCGCAAGCTGATATTGGGGTAGTTCTATGTAGAGGGAGTTTGCGTAGTCGAGTCGGGAATTGATGATTGTTCCAACTACTGCTGCTTTGTCCTCTTCTGGGATGAAGGGGATGAGTCTACGTAGCAGGCGGAGGAGATGGTGAGATCCGCTGACTACTGATCCTATTTGTGCATTCATTGACATTTCTGAGTCAAAAATGACTCCGAGACTCTTGGCTTTGGTGTTAGGAGAGATGGTCTGTCCAAAGATGGTGGGCGGTGTCCATGGGGTCTTAGTTTTGGAATTTTGGTGTGTGTGTAGGAGAAGAAGCTTCTACACACGAGGCATTTTTCTAGTCGCTGGTGATGGTCTTTTTCTCCGGTGATGCTAAAGTAGAGTTGGGTATCATCAGCGTATGAGTGGAAGCAGAGGTCCGATTTTCTAATGATTTTGAGGAGTGTCCGGATGTAGATGTTGAAGAGCACTGGTGACAAGGGTGAACCTTGAGGGACTCCACAAGAGATTGCGCAGGTTTCAGAGGTGAATGCTCCTAGTTTCACTGTCTGAGAGCGATTTCCTAAGAAGGATGCGAACCATTGTAGATCTAAATCTGTGACTCCTGCTACTTCTGTGAGGTGGATGAGTAGAGTATTGTGGTCCACTGTATCGAATGCTGCACTGAGGTCCAACACTGCCAGGTGACATGATTCTCCATCATCAGCTGCTTTGAGGGCGTCGTCTCATATTTTGAGAAGTGCTGTTTCTGTGCCATGGCCTGGGCGGAAGCCTGATTGTAGAGGGTCCAAGAGATTGTGTGTGTCCAGGTGGTGTTGTAGCTGTTGTACTACTGCTTTCTTGATAATCTTGGAGATGGTGTTGAGGCTTGTTATCGGTCTGCGATAGTTAGGGTCCTTAGGGTCGAGGTTGGGTTTCTTTAGGAGGGGTTTGAAGATGCCATGTTTGAGGGCGATTGGAACAGTCCTTTCTTTGAACGACTGGTTGATGAGGTGTGTTATAGAAGGAGCCAGGATGTCAGAACATTCTTTCAGGAGTTTTGTGGGAATGATGTCGTTTGGTGATGTGCTGTCTCTAAGGCTTCTGATGATGTTTTTGGTGGTGATTGGGATGTGTGGAGGTTCCGGGATCCCAGGTGAAGCTGATGTGTGGAGGTTCCAGGATCCCAGGTGAAGCTGATGTGTGGAGGTTCCGGGATCCCAGGGGAAGCTGATGTGAGGATGTGTGCGGGTTCCAGAATCCCAGGTGAAGCTGATGTGTGGAGGTTCCGGAATCCCAGGTGAAGCTGATGTGTGCAGGTTCCGGGATCCCACGTGAAGCTGATGTGTGCAGGTTACTGGAGGTTCCGGGATCCCAGGGGAAGCAGATGTGAGGATGTGTGGAGGTTCCGGGATCCCAGGTGAAGCTGATGTGTGGAGGTTCCGGAATCCCAGGTGAAGCTGATGTGTGCAGGTTCCGGGATCCCACGTGAAGCTGATGTGTGCAGGATACTGGAGGTTCCAGGATCCCAAGGGAAGGAGATGTGAGGATGTATGGAGGTTCCGGGATCCCAGGTGAAGCTGATGTGTGGAGGTTCCGGAATCCCAGGTGAAGCTGATGTGAGGATGTGTGGAGGTTCCCGGCATTGTAGGGGTGGGTATATTGGGTAGGAGCGGGTATATTGGGTACACTCGGGGTAGAGGTGGGTATATTGGGTACACTCAGGGGCAGGAGCGGGTATATTGGGTACACTTAGGGGTAGAAGAGGGCATATTGGGTACACTCGGGTGAGAGCGGTTATATTGGGTACACTCTGGGATAGGAGCGGGTATTTTGGGTACACTCGGGGTAGAAGAGGGTATATTGGGTACATTTGGGGGTAGAAGAGGGCATATTGGGTACACTTAGGGGTAGGAGCGGGTATATTGGGTACACTCGGGGATAGGAGCAGGTATTTTGGGTACACTTGGGGGTAAGAGCGAGTATATTGGGTACACTCGGGGGTGGGAGTGGGTATATTGGGTACACTCGGGGGTGGGAGCGGGTATATTGGGTACACTCGGGGGTAGGAGCGGGTATATTGGATACACTCAGGGGTAGAAGAGGGTATATTGGGTACACTCAGGGGTAGAAGAGGGCATATTGGGTAAACTCAGGGGTAAGAGCGGGTATATTGGGTACACTCAGGGGTAGAAGAGGTCATATTGGGTACACTCAGGTGTAGAAGAGGAAATATTGGGTACACTCAGGGGTAGGAGCGGGCATATTGGGTACACTCAGGGGTAGAAGAGGGCATATTGGGTACACTCAGGGGTAGGAGCGGGCATATTGGGTACACTCAAGAGTAGAATAGGGTATATTGGGTACACTCATGGGTAGAAGAGGGCATATTGGGTACACTCAGGGGTAGAAGAGGGCATATTGGGTACACTCAGTACTCTGTGTATCTTCCTTCCTCAGGACATTATGGAGAACTCCCGATGGTGAAATGTGAGTTGGTGGCGGACTCGGAACAACGGGGTGTCGGTGACGGCATGAAAACCGGTAAGAGGAAAGGCAGAGATTGGGGGACGGCTGAGGGGTAATTCTCGGGGTGTCCTATCCATGTCCCCTCCTCATTCTTCATCTGTGACAGAGAGTGACCGCATCCAGTATGAGCGCCCGGAGTCCGGTCCTGACATCATCATGAAGGTGGAGCCAGAGGAGGACGTGTCCAGGTGGGGACCCCCGCTACCCCGAGACCACATCCTTCTGTCCAGGACCGAGCCGGGTGAGTGACGTGTACCGGATGTATTACTGCGCTGTGACCGCACTGTGCATTATCATACAGACCACATACCTATAGAGTGACCGCATTCTGTATAAAACACACCATAGTGACCCCAGATGTACATCATAGAGCTATAGATTGCTCATATATCTACATCATATACCTACAGAGTGACCGCATTCTGGAGCAGAAAAGAACTGTCAAAAGACCTGCGTAACAAGTTAATAGAACTTTATAGAAATGGAAAAGATATCCAAAGCCTTGACTGTGCCGGTCAGTACTGTATAATAGTTTTATTAAGAAGTGGAAAATTCAGGGATCTCTTGATACCAAGCCGGGGTCAGGTAGACCAAGAAAGATTGCAGCCCCAAGTGCGGGAAGAATTGTTCGGGATACAAAGAAACCCCCCACAGGTAACCTCTGGAGGAATCCAGGCTGCTCTGCAAAAAGAGGTGTGTGGTGGTTTCAAGGATCACAAAACGTGAACAAAAATGGGCTGCATGGTCTAGTTAACACAAAGAAGCCTTTACTGCACCAATGCCACAAAAAAGCCCGGTTACAATATGGCCGACAACACCTTGACACGCCCCACCAGGCTTTTTCTGTGGTCTGCTGAACACGGGAGTACTCGGTGTGAGCGTTTCTGTGTTCATTTATAAACAGAGGAGGTAGTGAACATGCCGATTATATTTCCTTTGCCTTCTGGTATGAATGACTGGCTGTATTGATGGGGGAATTCCTCCCGCAGTGCGGTTGTGTTACACGATGATTACTGCTAGCGGATATAGCCGCCGGCACTAATCGCATGTAAAAAAAAATCGGCCAGGCTGGTTATACTTCCCATGTCCTAACCTTCTCTATGTATCTCATACAGGATCGTCGTCGGGGATCTTGGCGTACGTGGCCCCATCAAACCGTTTCAGTGCTGACCGGCAGCGTAGGCACCCGGGGACAGTTCTGTCCCGCCCGACACGCGGAGAAACGGCGCGGTTCCTGGAAAGGGAACGGCTGAGGAACGTGAAGTTCAGCGATCGGGAGAACAACGTCCTGGTGAGGAAAATCTCTGAGAATTATGAGAAGATTCTGGGCAGGCTGATACCGGGAACCTCTGCGGCAGAGAAGAAGGAGATCTGGAGAGACATTGTGGCGGCGGTGAACAGCGTCTCCCACCATACCCGCACCGTGGCTCAGTGTAAGAAGAGGTATTCCGACATCAAGAAGAAGGTGAAGGAGAAACTGGCCAAGCAGAGAGGTGGGAAGCAAGTCAACGTCTTCTTCTGGCCGTACGAGAAGCACATGCTGAGCCTCATGTCCAGCAAGATGGCCCTCAGCCTGAACGGAGAGGTGGACTCCCCGGCTATGAGCGAGGAGGAGGACTCAGCCCACACACTGACCCCATGTGAAGGTGAGAAACCCCCTCAGATATCAATGTTACAGTCACTCCTGGTGGTCTCCACTCAGATATTAGTGCAGGGGGTAGGGGAAGAGAGGGTTAGAGTCACTCAAAGTGGTCTCCATTCAGATATCAGTGCAGGGGGGTGGAAGAGAGGGTCAGTGTCCCTCCTGGTGGTCTCCACTCAGTTATTAGTGCAGGGGGGTAGGGAAAGAGAGGGTTAGTCACTCCTGGTGGTCTCCATTCAGATATCCGTGCAGGGGGGTGGAAGAGAGGGTCAGTGTCCCTCCTGGTGGTCTCCACTCAGTTATTAGTGCAGGGGGGTAGGGAAAGAGAGGGTTAGTCACTCCTGGTGGTCTCCATTCAGTTATCAGTGCAGGGGGGTAGAGAATGGAGAAGAGAAGGTTAGAGTCACTCCTGGTGGTCTCCATTCAGATATCAATGGAAGCAGAAGAGAGGGTTAGAGTCACTCCTGGTGGTCTCCATTCAGATATCAGTGCAGGAGGGTAGAGGACGCGCGAGAGAGAGAGTTAGTCACCCCTTAAGGCCTCCTTAACTCCTATCATGTGGGGGGGGGGTGTAGGGGGTAGAGTTTACCTCCAGTAATGAACAAAGTCTTACTCTCTCTTGCTCTTCTTGCCATAGCCCTTCCCATCAGGCGGAGCCTCAATGATGGTGGACAGAAAGCGGACAGCACGCCGGGGAAGGAGGACATGGCAGAGGAGACCTCGCTGGCCTCCACAGAGAAATATGACTTGTTTAGTGACCAGGACAGCCAAGAAAATGGGGACATTTCTGAAGCCCAATGTGACTCCCAGCAGTCCAGCTCAGTTCCATCACAGAACGATCCCGACCCCCACCAATCAGATACAACACTAGAGCATTCGCTCCGCCATCTCTCAGCCTGTGTGAAGGCCCAGACCGCCACGCTGAGGCAGACAAACGTCATTCTAAGGAACCTTTCTACTAACATGCAGAATGGCTTCCAGCAGTTGGTTCACATCATTCAGCAAGTAGCCAGCATGCCTCGGACAGACAATCAGCCCGGGACCACTGGTCAGTCCTCCACCCAACACACAAGTATGCCAGCTAGTGGCCATATTGGGCGTGGCAGACCTGGCCGTGGCAGAGGAGGACGCCCACACAGTGCCTCCAATCCAGCAAGGAAGAGTCGGGGGAAATCATGAGACGCTTACTGACTTCATTCTAATAAATTTATCGTTTTAAGTTAACTTATTGGAATCCCTGTATTTCAGTGTGTGACTGCACCAGAGGAGCTTACACTCTAATGATTCAAGTACAGCTACACAACATTACATGATTGCATATGTCCGTGAGACGGCATCTGAGGAGGGATACAGAAGGGAGACATTAATGTGTGTGCCGGAGGAGGGATTCAGGGGAGAGACCCAAGTGTGTGTGCTGGAGGAGGTATACAGGGGAGAGACCAATGTGTGTGTGCTGGAGGAGGGATACAGGGGAGAGACCAATGTGTGTGTACTGGAGGAGGGATACAGGGGAGAGACCAATGTGTGTGTGCCGGAGGAGGGATACAGGGGAGAGACCAATGTGTGTGTGTGTGCCGGAGGAGGGATACAGGGGAGAGAGCAATGTGTGTGTACCGGAGGAGGGATACAGGGGAGAGACCAATGTGTGTGTGTGCCGGAGGAGGGATACAGGGGAGAGACCAATGTGTGTGTGCCGGAGGAGGGATACAGGGGAGAGACCAATGTGTGTGCCGGAGGAGGGATACAGAGGAGAGACCAATGTGTGTGTGCTGGAGGAGGGATACAGGGGAGAGACCAATGTGAGTGTACTGGAGGAGGGATACAGGGGAGAGACCAATGTGTGTGTGCCGGAGGAGGGATACAGGGGAGAGACCAATGTGTGTGTGTGTGCCGGAGGAGGGATACAGGGGAGAGAGCAATGTGTGTGTACCGGAGGAGGGATACAGGGGAGAGACCAATGTGTGTGTGTGCCGGAGGAGGGATACAGGGGAGAGACCAATGTGTGTGTGCCGGAGTAGGGATACAGGGGAGAGACCAATGTGTGTGCCGGAGGAGGGATACAGGGGAGAGGCCAATGTGTGTGTGCCGGATGAGGGATACAGGGGAGAGACCAATGTTTGTTTGTGCTGGAGGAGGAATACAGGGGAGGGACCAATGTGTGTGTGCTGGAGGAGGGATACAGGGGAGAGACCAATGTGTGTGTACTGGAGGAGGGATACAGGGGAGAGACCAATGTGTGTGTGTGTGCCGGAGGAGGGATACAGGGGAGAGAGCAATGTGTGTGTACCGGAGGAGGGATACAGGGGAGAGACCAATGTGTGTGTGTGTGCCGGAGGAGGGATACAGGGGAGAGACCAATGTGTGTGTGCCGGAGGAGGGATACAGGGGAGAGACCAATGTGTGTGCCGGAGGAGGGATACAGGGGAGAGGCCAATGTGTGTGTGCCGGATGAGGGATACAGGGGAGAGACCAATGTTTGTTTGTGCTGGAGGAGGAATACAGGGGAGGGACCAATGTGTGTGTGCTGGAGGAGGGATACAGGGGAGAGACCAATGTGTGTGTGCTGGACGAGAGATACAGGGGAGAGACCAATGTGTATGGTCCGGAGGAGAGATACAGGGGAGAGACCAATGTGTGTGTGCTGGAGGAGGGATACAGGGAAGAGTCCATAGTGTGTGCCGGAGGAGGGATACAAGGAAGAGACCAATGTGTGTGTGCCGGAGGAGGGGTACAGGGGAGAGAACAATGTGTGTGTGCCAGAGGAGGGTTACAGGGGAGAAGCCAATGTGTGTGTGCCAGAGGAGAGATACAGGGTAGAGACCAATGTGTGCGTACCGGAGGAGGGATACAAGGAAGAGGCCAATGTGTGTGTGCCGGAGTGGGGATACAGGGGAGAGACCAATGTGTGTGTGCCGGAGGAGGGATATAGGGGAGAGACCAATGTGTGTGTGCCGGAGGAGGGATATAGGGGAGAGACCAATGTGTGTGTGCAGGAGGAGGGATACAGGGGAGAGATGAATGTGTGTGTGCCGGAGGAGGGATACAGGGGAGAGACCAATGTGTGTGTGCCGGAGGAGGGATATAGGGGAGAGACCAATGTGTGTGTGCAGGAGGAGGGATACAGGGGAGAGACCAATGTGTGTGTGCTGGATGAGGGACACAGGGGAGAGACCAATGTGTGTGTGCTGGAGGAGGGATACAGGGAAGAGACCAATGTGTGTGTGTGCCAGAGGAGAGATACAGGGGAGAGACCAATGTGTGTGTGCCGGAGAAGGGATACAGAGGAGAGACCAATGTGTGTGTGCTGGAGGAGGGATACAGGGGAGAGACCAATGTGTGTGTGCTGGAGGAGGGATACAGGGGAGAGACCAATGTGTGCCGGAGGAGGGATACAGGGGAGAGACCAATGTGTGTGTGCCGCAGGAGGGATACAGGGGAGAGACCAATGTTTGTGTGTCCCAGAAGAAGGATACAGGGGAGAGACCAATGTGTGTGTGCAGGAGGAGGGATACAGGGGAGAGACCAGTGTGTGTGCGCCGGAGGAGGGATACAGGAGAGAGACCAATGTGGGATACAGGGGAGAGACCAATGTGTGTGTACCAGAGGAGGGATAAAGAGAGTGTGTGTGCCGGAGGAGGGATACAGGGGAGAGACCAATGTGTGTGCGCCGGAGGAGGGATACAGGAGAGAGACCAATGTGGGATACAGGGGAGAGACCAATGTGTGTGTGCCGGAGGAGGGATACAGGGGAGAGACCAATGTGTGTGTGCCGGAGGAGGGATACAATGTGTGTGTACCGGAGGAGGGATACATGGGAGTGACGAATGTGTGTGTGCCGGAGGAGGGATACAGAGGAGAGACCAATGTGTGTGTGCCGGAGGAGGGATACAATGTGTGTGTACCGGAGGAGGGATACATGGGAGAGACGAATGTGTGTGTGCCGGAGGAGGTATAGAGGGGAGAGACCAATGTGTGTGTGCCGGAGGAGGGATACAGGGGAGAGACCAATGTGTGTGTGCCGGAGGAGGGATACAATGTGTGTGTACCGGAGGAGGGATACATGGGAGAGACGAATGTGTGTGTGCCGGAGGAGGGATACAGAGGAGAGACCAATGTGTGTGTGCCGGAGGAGGGATACAGGGGAGAGACCAATGTGTGTGTGCAGGAATAGCTATACAGGAGAGAGACCAAAGTGTGTGCCGGAGGAGGGATACAGGGGAGAGACCAATGTGTGTGTGCCGGAGGAGGGATATAGGGGAGAGACCAATTTGTGTGTGCAGGAGGAGGGATACAGGGGAGAGACCAATGTGTGTGTGCTGGATGAGAGACACAGGGGAGAGACCAATGTATGTGTGCTGGATGAGGGACACAGGGGAGAGAACAATGTGTGTGTGCTGGAGGAGGGATACAAAGGAGAGAACAATGTGTGTGTGCCGGAGGAGGGATACAGGGGAGAGACCAATGTGTGCGCGCCGGAGGAGGAGGGATACAGGAGAGAGACCAATGTGGGATACAGGGGAGAGACCAATGTGTGTGTACCAGAGGAGGGATAAAGAGAGTGTGTGCCGGAGGAGGGATATAGGGGAGAGACCAATGTGTGTGCCGGAGGAGGGACACAGGGGAGAGGACAATAAGTGTGTGCCGGAGGAGGGATACAATGTGTGTGTACCGGAGGAGGGATACATGGGAGAGACGAATGTGTGTGTGCCGGAGAAGGGATACAGGGGAGAGACCAATGTGTGTGTACCGGAGGAGGGATACAGGGGAGAGACCAATGTGTGTGTGCCAGAGGAGGGATACAGGGGAGAGACCAATGTGTGTGTGCCGGAGGAGGGATACAATGTGTGTGTACCGGAGGAGGGATACAGGGGAGAGACGAATGTGTGTGTGCCGGAGGAGGGATACAGGGGAGAGACCAATGTGTGTGTGCCGGTGGAGGGATACAGAGGAGAGACCAATGTGTGTGTGCAGGAATAGCTATACAGGGGAGAGACCAATGTGTGTGCCGGAGGAGGGATACAGGGGAGAGACCAATGTGTGTGTGCCGGAGGAGGGATACAGGCGAGAGACGAATGTGTGTGTGCCTGGATGAGGGATACAGGGGAGATACCAATTTGTGTGTGCCGAAGGAGGGACACAGGGGAGAGAACAATGTGTGTGTGTACCGAAGGAGGGATACAGAGGAGAGAACAATATGTGTGTGCCGGAGGAGGGATACAGGGGAGAGACCAATATGTGTGTGCCGTAGGAGGGATACAGCAGAGAGATGAATGTGTGTGTGCCGGAGGAGGGATACAGGGGAGAGACCAATGTGTGTGTGCCAGAGGAGGGATACAGAGGAGAGACCAATGTGTGTGTGTCAAAGGAGGGATACAGGGGAGAGACCAATGTGTGTGTGCTGTAGGAGGGATACAGGGGAGAGACCAATGTGTGTGTGCAGGAATAGCTATACAGGGGAGAGACCAATGTGTGTGCCGGAGGAGGGATACAGGGGAGAGACCAATGTGTGTGTGCCGGAGGAGGGATACAGGGGAGAGACCAATGTGTGTGTGCCAGAGGAGGGATACAGGGGAGATACCAATTTGTGTGTGCCGAAGGAGGGACTCGGGAGAGAACAATGTGTGTGTGTGCTGGAGGAGGGATACAGAGGAGAGACCAATGTGTGTGTGCTGGAGGAGGGATACAGAGGAGAGAACAATGAGTGTGTGCTGGAGGAGGGATACAATGTGTGTGTACCGAAGGAGGGATACATGGGAGAGACGAATGTGTGTGTGCCGGAGGAGGGATACAGGGGAGAGACCAACATGTGTGTGCCGTAGGAGGGTTACAGAGGAGAGACCAATGTGTGTGTGCAAGAGGAGGGATACAGGGGAGAGACCAATGTGTGTGTGCAGGAATAGCTATACAGGGGAGAGACCAATGTGTGTGTGCCGGAGGAGGAATACAGGGGAGAGACCAATGTGTGTGTGCCGGAGGAGAGATAAAGGGAGAGACCAATGTGTGTGTGCCGGAGGAGGGATACAATGTGTGTGTACCGGAGGAGGGATACAGGGGAGAGACCAATGTGTGTGTGCAGGAATAGCTATACAGGGGAGAGACCAATGTGTGTGCCGGAGGAGGGATACAGGGGAGAGACCAATGTGTGTGTGCCGGAGGAGGGATACAGGGGAGAGACCAATGTGTGTGTGCCAGAGGAGGGATACAGAGGAGATACCAATTTGTGTGTGCCGAAGGAGGGACACAGGGGAGAGAACAATGTGTGTGTGCTGGAGGAGGGATACAGAGGAGAGACCAATGTGTGTGTGCTGGAGGAGGGATACAGAGGAGAGAACAATGAGTGTGTGCCGGAGGAGGGATACAATGTGTGTGTACCGGAGGAGGGATACAATGTGTGTGTACCGGAGGAGGGATACAGCGGAGAGATGAATGTGTGTGTGCCGGAGGAGGGATACAGGGGGGAGACCAATGTGTTTGTGCCAGAGGAGGGATACAGAGGAGAGACCAATGTGTGTGTGTCAGAGGAGGGATACAGGGGAGAGACCAATGTGTGTGTGCTGTAGGAGGGATACAGGGGAGAGACCATTGTGTGTGTGCCGGAGGAGGGATACAATGTGTGTGTACCGGAGGAGGGATACAGCGGAGAGATGAATGTGTGTGTGCCGGAGGAGGGATACAGGGGAGAGACCAATGTGTGTGTGCCAGAGGAGGGATACAGAGGAGAGACCAATGTGTGTGTGTCAGAGGAGGGATACAGGTGAGAGACCAATGTGTGTGTGCTGTAGGAGGGATACAGGGGAGAGACCAATGTGTGTGTGCAGGAATAGCTATACAGGGGAGAGACCAATGTGTGTGCCGGAGGAGGGATACAGGGGAGAGACCAATGTGTGTGTGCCGGAGGAGGGATACAGGGGAGAGACCAATGTGTGTGTGCCAGAGGAGGGATACAGGGGAGATACCAATTTGTGTGTGCCGAAGGAGGGACACAGGGGAGAGAACAATGTGTGTGTGCTGGAGGAGGGATACAGAGGAGAGACCAATGTGTGTGTGCTGGAGGAGGGATACAGAGGAGAGAACAATGAGTGTGTGCCGGAGGAGGGATACAATGTGTGTGTACCGGAGGAGGGATACAATGTGTGTGTACCGGAGGAGGGATACAGCGGAGAGATGAATGTGTGTGTGCCGGAGGAGGGATACAGGGGGGAGACCAATGTGTTTGTGCCAGAGGAGGGATACAGAGGAGAGACCAATGTGTGTGTGTCAGAGGAGGGATACAGGGGAGAGACCAATGTGTGTGTGCTGTAGGAGGGATACAGGGGAGAGACCATTGTGTGTGTGCCGGAGGAGGGATACAATGTGTGTGTACCGGAGGAGGGATACAGCGGAGAGATGAATGTGTGTGTGCCGGAGGAGGGATACAGGGGAGAGACCAATGTGTGTGTGCCAGAGGAGGGATACAGAGGAGAGACCAATGTGTGTGTGTCAGAGGAGGGATACAGGTGAGAGACCAATGTGTGTGTGCTGTAGGAGGGATACAGGGGAGAGACCAATGTGTGTGTGCAGGAATAGCTATACAGGGGAGAGACCAATGTGTGTGCCGGAGGAGGGATACAGGGGAGAGACCAATGTGTGTGTGCCGGAGGAGGGATACAGGGGAGAGACCAATGTGTGTGTGCCAGAGGAGAAATACAGGGGAGATACCAATTTGTGTGTGCCGAAGGAGGGACACAGGGGAGAGAACAATGTGTGTGTGCTGGAGGAGGGATACAGAGGAGAGACCAATGTGTGTGTGCTGGAGGAGGGATACAGAGGAGAGAACAATGAGTGTGTGCCGGAGGAGGGATACAATGTGTGTGTACCGGAGGAGGGATACAATGTGTGTGTACCGGAGGAGGGATACAGCGGAGAGATGAATGTGTGTGTGCCGGAGGAGGGATACAGGGGAGAGACCAATGTGTGTGTGCCAGAGGAGGGATACAGAGGAGAGACCAATGTGTGTGTGTCAGAGGAGGGATACAGGGGAGAGACCAATGTGTGTGTGCTGTAGGAGGGATACAGGGGAGAGAACATTGTGTGTGTGCAGGAATAGCTATACAGGGGAGAGACCAATGTGTGTGCCGGAGGAGGGATACAGGATGGAGACCAATGTGTGTGTGCCGGAGGAGGGATACAGGGGAGAGACCAATGTGTGTGTGCCAGAGGAGGGATACAGGGGAGATACCAATTTGTGTGTGCCGAAGGAGGGATACAGAGGAGAGACCAATGTGTGTGTGCTGGAGGAGGGATACAGAGGAGAGAACAATGAGTGTGTGCCGGAGGAGGGATACAATGTGTGTGTACCGAAGGAGGGATACATGGGAGAGACGAATGTGTGTGTGCCGGAGGAGGGATACAGGGGAGAGACCAATATGTGTGTGCCGTAGGAGGGTTACAGAGGAGAGACCAATGTGTGTGTGCAAGAGGACGGATACAGGGGAGAGACCAATGTGTGTGTGCAGGAATAGCTATACAGGGGAGAGACCAATGTGTGTGTGCCGGAGGAGGGATACAGGGGAGAGACCAATGTGTGTGTGCCGGAGGAGGAATACAGGGGAGAGACCAATGTGTGTGTGCCGGAAGAGGGATACAATGTGTGTGTCCCGGAGGAGGGATACAGAGGAGAGATGAATGTGTGTGTGCCGGAGGAGGGATACAGGGGAGAGACCAATGTGTGTGTGCCAGAGGAGGGATACAGAGGAGAGACCAATGTGTGTGTGCTGTAGGAGGGATACAGGGGAGAGACCAATGTGTGTGTGCAGGAATAGCTATACAGGGGAGAGACCAATGTGTGTGCTGGAGGAGGGATACAGGGGAGAAACCAATGTGTGTGTGCCGGAGGAGGGATACAGGGGAGAGACCAATGTGTGTGTGCCAGAGGAGGGATACAGGGGAGATACCAATTTGTGTGTGCCGAAGGAGGGACACAGGGGAGAGAACAATGTGTGTGTGCTGGAGGAGGGATACAGAGGAGAGACCAATGTGTGTGTGCTGGAGGAGGGATACAGAGGAGAGAACAATGAGTGTGTGCCGGAGGAGGGATACAATGTGTGTGTACCGAAGGAGGGATACATGGGAGAGACGAATGTGTGTGTGCCGGAGGAGGGATACAGGGGAGAGACCAATATGTGTGTGCCGTAGGAGGGTTACAGAGGAGAGACCAATGTGTGTGTGCAAGAGGAGGGATACAGGGGAGAGACCAATGTGTGTGCCGGAGGAGGGATACAGGGGATAGACCAATGTGTGTGTGCCGGAGGAGGGATATAGGGGAGAGACCAATGTGTGTGTGCCGGAGGAGGGATACAGGGGAGAGACCAATGTGTGTGTGCCGGAGGAGGGATACAATGTGTGTGTGCCAGAGGAGGGATACAGAGGAGAGATTAATGTGTGTGTGTCGGAGGAGGGATACAGGGGAGAGACCAATGTGTGTGTGCAGGAATAGCTATACAGGGGAGAGACCAATGTGTGTGCCGGAGGAGGGATACAGGGGAGAGACCAATGTGTGTGTGCCGGAGGAGGGATACAGGGGAGAGACCAATGTGTGCGTGCCGGATGAGGGATACAGGGGAGATACCAATTTGTGTGTGCCGAAGGAGGGACACAGGGGAGAGAACAATGTGTGTGTGCTGGAGGAGGGATACAGAGGAAAGACCAATGTGTGTGTGCTGGAGGAGGGATACAGAGGAGAGAACAATGTGTGTGTGCCGGAGGAGGGATACAGAGGAGAGAACAATGTGTGTGTACCGGAGGAGGGATACAGGGGAGAGACCAATGTGTGTGTGCTGCAGGAGGGATACAGGGGAGAGACCAATGTGTGTGTGCCGGAGGAGGGATACAGTGGAGAGACCAATGTGTGTGTGCCGGAGGAGGGATACAGTGGAGAGACCAATGTGTGTGTGCAGGAATAGCTATACAGGGGAGAGACCAATGTGTGTGCCGGAGGAGGGATACAGGGGAGAGACCAATGTGTGTGTGCCGGAGGAGGGATACAATGTGTGTGTACCGGAGGAGGGATACAGCGGAGAGATGAATGTGTGTGTGCCGGAGGAGGGATACAGGGGAGAGACCAATGTGTGTGTGCCAGAGGAGGGATACAGAGGAGATACCAATGTGTGTGTGTCAGAGGAGGGATACAGGGGAGAGACCAATGTGTGTGTGCAGGAATAGCTATACAGGGGAGAGACCAATGTGTGTGCCGGAGGAGGGATACAGGGGAGAGACCAATATGTGTGCCGGAGGAGGGATACAGGGGAGAGACCAACATGTGTGTGCCGTAGGAGGGTTACAGAGGAGAGACCAATGTGTGTGTGCAGGAATAGCTATAGAGGGGAGAGACCAATGTATGTGTGCCGGAGGAGGGATACAGGGGAGAGACCAATGTGTGTGTGCCGGAGGAGAGATACAGGGGAGAGACCAATGTGTGTGTGCCGGAGGAGGGATACAATGTGTGTGTACCGGTGGAGGGATACAGCGGAGACATGAATGTGTGTGTGCCAGAGGAGGGATACAGGGGAGAGACCAATGTGTGTGTGCCAGAGGAGGGATACAGAGGAGAGACCAATGTGTGTGTGCCAGAGGAGGGATACAGGGGAGAGACCAATGTGTGTGTGCTGTAGGAGGGATACAGGGGAGAGACCAATGTGTGTGTGCAGGAATAGCTATACAGGGGAGAGACCAATGTGTGTGCCAGAGGAGGGATACAGGGGAGAGACCAATGTGTGTGTGCCAGAGGAGGGATACAGGGGAGATACCAATTTGTGTGTGCCGAAGGAGGGACACAGGGGAGAGAACAATGTGTGTGTGTGCTGGAGGAGGGATACAGAGGAGAAACCAATGTGTGTGTGCTGGAGGAGGGATACAGAGGAGAGAACAATGAGTGTGTGCCGGAGGAGGGATACAATGTGTGTGTACCGGAGGAGGGATACAATGTGTGTGTACCGGAGGAGGGATACAGCGGAGAGATGAATGTGTGTGTGCCGGAGGAGGGATACAGGGGAGAGACCAATGTGTGTGTGCCAGAGGAGGGATACAGAGGAGAGACCAATGTGTGTGTGTCAGAGGAGGGATACAGGGGAGAGACCAATGTGTGTGTGCTGTAGGAGGGATAAAGGGGAGAGACCAATGTGTGTGTGCAGGAATAGCTATACAGGGGAGAGACCAATGTGTGTGCCGGAGGAGGGATACAGGGGAGAGACCAATGTGTGTGTGCCGGAGGAGGGATACAGGGGAGAGACCAATGTGTGTGTGCCAGAGGAGGGATACAGGGGAGATACCAATTTGTGTGTGCCGAAGGAGGGACACAGGGGAGAGAACAATGTGTGTGTGCTGGAGGAGGGATACAGAGGAGAGACCAATGTGTGTGTGCTGGAGGAGGGATACAGAGGAGAGAACAATGAGTGTGTGCCGGAGGAGGGATACAATGTGTGTGTACCGGAGGAGGGATACAATGTGTGTGTACCGGAGGAGGGATACAGCGGAGAGATGAATGTGTGTGTGCCGGAGGAGGGATACAGGGGAGAGACCAATGTGTGTGTGCCAGAGGAGGGATACAGAGGAGAGACCAATGTGTGTGTGTCAGAGGAGGGATACAGGGGAGAGACCAATGTGTGTGTGCTGTAGGAGGGATACAGGGGAGAGAACATTGTGTGTGTGCAGGAATAGCTATACAGGGGAGAGACCAATGTGTGTGCCGGAGGAGGGATACAGGGTGGAGACCAATGTGTGTGTGCCGGAGGAGGGATACAGGGGAGAGACCAATGTGTGTGTGCCAGAGGAGGGATACAGGGGAGATACCAATTTGTGTGTGCCGAAGGAGGGACACAGGGGAGAGAACAATGTGTGTGTGTGCTGGGGGAGGGATACAGAGGAGAGACCAATGTGTGTGTGCTGGAGGAGGGATACAGAGGAGAGAACAATGAGTGTGTGCCGGAGGAGGGATACAATGTGTGTGTACCGAAGGAGGGATACATGGGAGAGACGAATGTGTGTGTGCCGGAGGAGGGATACAGGGGAGAGACCAATATGTGTGTGCCGTAGGAGGGTTACAGAGGAGAGACCAATGTGTGTGTGCAAGAGGAGGGATACAGGGGAGAGACCAATGTGTGTGTGCAGGAATAGCTATACAGGGGAGAGACCAATGTGTGTGTGCCGGAGGAGGGATACAGGGGAGAGACCAATGTGTGTGTGCCGGAAGAGGGATACAATGTGTGTGTACCGGAGGAGGGATACAGAGGAGAGATGAATGTGTGTGTGCCGGAGGAGGGATACAGGGGAGAGACCAATGTGTGTGTGCCAGAGGAGGGATACAGAGGAGAGACCAATGTGTGTGTGCTGTAGGAGGGATACAGAGGAGAGAACAATGAGTGTGTGCAGGAATAGCTATACAGGGGAGAGACCAATGTGTGTGCCGGAGGAGGGATACAGGGTGGAGACCAATGTGTGTGTGCCGGAGGAGGGATACAGGGGAGAGACCAATGTGTGTGTGCCAGAGGAGGGATACAGGGGAGATACCAATTTGTGTGTGCCGAAGGAGGGACACAGGGGAGAGAACAATGTGTGTGTGCTGGAGGAGGGATACAGAGGAGAGACCAATGTGTGTGTGCTGGAGGAGGGATACAGAGGAGAGAACAATGAGTGTGTGCCGGAGGAGGGATACAATGTGTGTGTACCGAAGGAGGGATACATGGGAGAGACGAATGTGTGTGTGCCGGAGGAGGGATACAGGGGAGAGACCAATATGTGTGTGCCGTAGGAGGGTTACAGAGAAGAGACTAATGTGTGTGTGCAAGAGGAGGGATACAGGGGAGAGACCAATGTGTGTGTGCAGGAATAGCTATACAGGGGAGAGACCAATGTGTGTGCCGGAGGAGGGATACAGGGGAGAGACCAATGTGTGTGTGCCGGAGGAGGGATATAGGGGAGAGACCAATGTGTGTGTGCCGGAGGAGGGATACAGGGGAGAGACCAATGTGTGTGTGCCGGAGGAGGGATACAATGTGTGTGTACCGGAGGAGGGATACAGGGGAGAGATGAATGTGTGTGTGCCAGAGGAGGGATACAGGGGAGAGACCAATGTGTGTGTGCCAGAGGAGGGATACAGAGGAGCGACCAATGTGTGTGTGTCAGAGGAGGGATACAGGGGAGAAACCAATGTGTGTGTGCCAGAGGAGGGATACAGAGGAGAGATCAATGTGTGTGTGTCGGAGGAGGGATACAGGGGAGAGACCAATGTGTGTGTGCTGTATGAGGGATACAGGGGAGAGACCAATGTGTGTGTGCAGGAATAGCTATACAGGGGAGAGACCAATGTGTGTGCCGGAGGAGGGATACAGGGGAGAGACCAATGTGTGTGTGCCGGAGGAGGGATACAGGGGAGAGACCAATGTGTGCGTGCCGGATGAGGGATACAGGGGAGATACCAATTTGTGTGTGCCGAAGGAGGGACACAGGGGAGAGAACAATGTGTGTGTGCTGGAGGAGGGATACAGAGGAAAGACCAATGTGTGTGTGCTGGAGGAGGGATACAGAGGAGAGAACAATGTGTGTGTGCCGGAGGAGGGATACAGAGGAGAGACCAATGTATGTGTACCGGAGGAGGGATACAGGGGAGAGACCAATGTGTGTGTGCTGCAGGAGGGATACAGGGGAGAGACCAATGTGTGTGTGCCGGAGGAGGGATACAGTGGAGAGACCAATGTGTGTGTGCAGGAATAGCTATACAGGGGAGAGACCAATGTGTGTGTGCCGGAGGAGGGATACAGGGGAGAGACCAATGTGTGTGTGCCGGAGGAGGGATACAATGTGTGTGTACCGGAGGAGGGATACAGCGGAGAGATGAATGTGTGTGTGCCGGAGGAGGGATACAAAGGAGAGACCAATGTGTGTGTGCCAGAGGAGGGATACAGAGGAGATACCAATGTGTGTGTGTCAGAGGAGGGATACAGGGGAGAGACCAATGTGTGTGCCGGAGGAGGGATACAGGGGAGAGACCAATGTGTGTGCCGGAGGAGGGATACAGGGGAGAGACCAACATGTGTGTGCCGTAGGAGGGTTACAGAGGAGAGACCAATGTGTGTGTGCAGGAATAGCTATACAGGGGAGAGACCAATGTGTGTGTGCCGGAGGAGGGATACAGGGGAGAGACCAATGTGTGTGTGCCGGAGGAGGGATACAATGTGTGTGTACCGGAGGAGGGATACAGCGGAGAGATGAATGTGTGTGTGCCGGAGGAGGGATACAATGTGTGTGTACCGGAGGAGGGATACAATGTGTGTGTACCGGAGGAGGGATACAGGGGAGAGACCAATGTGTGTGTGCCAGAGGAGGGATACAGAGGAGAGACCAATGTGTGTGTGTCAGAGGAGGGATACAGGGGAGAGACCAATGTGTGTGTGCTGTAGGAGGGATACAGGGGAGAGACCAATGTGTGTGTGCAGGAATAGCTATACAGGGGAGAGACCAATGTGTGTGCCGGAGGAGGGATACAGGGGAGAGACCAATGTGTGTGTGCCAGAGGAGGGAAACAGAGGAGATACCAATTTGTGTGTGCCGAAGGAGGGACACAGGGGAGAGAACAATGTGTGTGTGCTGGAGGAGGGATACAGAGGAGAGACCAATGTGTGTGTGCTGGAGGAGGGATACAGAGGAGAGAACAATGAGTGTGTGCTGGAGGAGGGATACAATGTGTGTGTACCGGAGGAGGGATACAATGTGTGTGTACCGGAGGAGGGATACAGCGGAGAGACCAATGTGTGTGTCAGAGGAGGGATACAGGGGAGAGACCAATGTGTGTGTGCTGTAGGAGGGATACAGGGGAGAGACCATTGTGTGTGTGCCGGAGGAGGGATACAATGTGTGTGTACCGGAGGAGGGATACAGCGGAGAGATGAATGTGTGTGTGCCGGAGGAGGGATACAGCGGAGAGACCAATGTGTGTGTGCCAGAGGAGGGATACAGAGGAGAGACCAATGTGTGTGTGCTGTAGGAGGGATACAGGGGAGAGACCAATGTGTGTGCCGGAGGAGGGATACAGGGGAGAGACCAATGTGTGTGTGCCAGAGGAGGGATACAGGGGAGATACCAATTTGTGTGTGCCGAAGGAGGGACACAGGGGAGAGAACAATGTGTGTGTGCTGGAGGAGGGATACAGAGGAGAGACCAATGTGTGTGTGCTGGAGGAGGGATACAGAGGAGAGAACAATGAGTGTGTGCCGGAGGAGGGATACAATGTGTGTGTACCGAAGGAGGGATGCATGGGAGAGACGAATGTGTGTGTGCCGGAGGAGGGATACAGGGGAGAGACCAATATGTGTGTGCCGTAGGAGGGTTACAGAGGAGAGACCAATGTGTGTGTGCAAGAGGAGGGATACAGGGGAGAGACCAATGTGTGTGTGCAGGAATAGCTATACAGGGGAGAGACCAATGTGTGTGCCGGAGGAGGGATACAGGGGAGAGACCAATGTGTGTGTGCCGGAGGAGGGATACAGGGGAGAGACCAATGTGTGTGTGCCGGAGGAGGGATACAGGGGAGAGACCAATGTGTGTGTGCCGGAGGAGGGATACAATGTGTGTGTACCGGAGGAGGGATACAGGGGAGAGATGAATGTGTGTGTGCCAGAGGAGGGATACAGGGGAGAGACCAATGTGTGTGTGCCAGAGGAGGGATACAGAGGAGCGACCAATGTGTGTGTGTCAGAGGAGGGATACAGGGGAGAAACCAATGTGTGTGTGCCAGAGGAGGGATACAGAGGAGAGATCAATGTGTGTGTGTCGGAGGAGGGATACAGGGGAGAGACCAATGTGTGTGTGCTGTAGGAGGGATACAGGGGAAAGACCAATGTGTGTGTGCCAGAGGAGGGATACAGAGAAGAAACCAATGTGTGTGTGTCGGAGGAGGGATACAGGGGAGAGACCAATGTGTGTGTGCAGGAATAGCTATACAGGGGAGAGACCAATGTGTGTGCCGGAGGAGGGATACAGGGGAGAGACCAATGTGTGTGTGCCGGAGGAGGGATACAGGGGAGAGACCAATGTGTGCTTGCCGGATGAGGGATACAGGGGAGATACCAATTTGTGTGTGCCGAAGGAGGGACACAGGGGAGAGAACAATGTGTGTGTGCTGGAGGAGGGATACAGAGGAAAGACCAATGTGTGTGTGCTGGAGGAGGGATACAGAGGAGAGAACAATGTGTGTGTGCCGGAGGAGGGATACAGAGGAGAGAACAATGTGTGTGTACCGGAGGAGGGATACAGGGGAGAGACCAATGTGTGTGTGCTGCAGGAGGGATACAGGGGAGAGACCAATGTGTGTGTGCCGGAGGAGGGATACAGTGGAGAGACCAATGTGTGTGTGCAGTAATAGCTATACAGGGGAGAGACCAATGTGTGTGTGCCGGAGGAGGGATACAGGGGAGAGACCAATGTGTGTGTGCCAGAGGAGGGATACAATGTGTGTGTACCGGAGGAGGGATACAGCGGAGAGATGAATGTGTGTGTGCCGGAGGAGGGATACAAAGGAGAGACCAATGTGTGTGTGCCAGAGGAGGGATACAGAGGAGATACCAATGTGTGTGTGTCAGAGGAGGGATACAGGGGAGAGACCAATGTGTGTGTGCAGGAATAGCTATACAGGGGAGAGACCAATGTGTGTGCCGGAGGAGGGATACAGGGGAGAGACCAATGTGTGTGCCGGAGGAGGGATACAGGGGAGAGACCAACATGTGTGTGCCGTAGGAGGGTTACAGAGGAGAGACCAATGTGTGTGTGCCAGAGGAGGGATACAGGGGAGAGACCAATGTGTGTGTGCCGGAGGAGGGATACAATGTGTGTGTACCGGAGGAGGGATACAGGGGAGAGATGAATGTGTGTGTGCCAGAGGAGGGATACAGGGGAGAGACCAATGTGTGTGTGCCAGAGGAGGGATACAGAGGAGAGACCAATGTGTGTGTGTCAGAGGAGGGATACAGGGGAGAGACCAATGTGTGTGTGCTGTAGGAGGGATACAGGGGAGAGACCAATGTGTGTGTGCAGGAATAGCTATACAGGGGAGAGACCAATGTGTGTGCCGGAGGAGGGATACAGGGGAGAGACCAATGTGTGTGTGCCAGAGGAGGGATACAGGGGAGATACCAATTTGTGTGTGCCGAAGGAGGGACACAGGGGAGAGAACAATGTGTGTGTGTGCTGGAGGAGGGATACAGAGGAGAGACCAATGTGTGTGTGCTGGAGGAGGGATACAGAGGAGAGAACAATGAGTGTGTGCCGGAGGAGGGATACAATGTGTGTGTACCGGAGGAGGGATACAATGTGTGTGTACCGGAGGAGGGATACAGCGGAGAGATGAATGTGTGTGTGCCGGAGGAGGGATACAGGGGAGAGACCAATGTGTGTGTGCCAGAGGAGAGATACAGAGGAGAGACCAATGTGTGTGTGTCAGAGGAGGGATACAGGGGAGAGACCAATGTGTGTGTGCTGTAGGAGGGATACAGGGGAGAGACCAATGTGTGTGTGCAGGAATAGCTATACAGGGGAGAGACCAATGTGTGTGCCGGAGGAGGGATACAGGGGAGAGACCAATGTGTGTGTGCCAGAGGAGGGATACAGAGGAGATACCAATTTGTGTGTGCCGAAGGAGGGACACAGGGGAGAGAACAATGTGTGTGTGCTGGAGGAGGGATACAGAGGAGAGACCAATGTGTGTGTGCTGGAGGAGGGATACAGAGGAGAGAACAATGAGTGTGTGCTGGAGGAGGGATACAATGTGTGTGTACCGGAGGAGGGATACAATGTGTGTGTACCGGAGGAGGGATACAGCGGAGAGACCAATGTGTGTGTGTCAGAGGAGGGATACAGGGGAGAGACCAATGTGTGTGTGCTGTAGGAGGGATACAGGGGAGAGACCATTGTGTGTGTGCCGGAGGAGGGATACAATGTGTGTGTACCGGAGGAGGGATACAGCGGAGAGATGAATGTGTGTGTGCCGGAGGAGGGATACAGGGGAGAGACCAATGTGTGTGTGCCAGAGGAGGGATACAGAGGAGAGACCAATGTGTGTGTGCTGTAGGAGGGATACAGGGGAGAGACCAATGTGTGTGAGCAGGAATAGCTATACAGGGGAGAGACCAATGTGTGTGCCGGAGGAGGGATACAGGGGAGAGACCAATGTGTGTGTGCCGGAGGAGGGATACAGGGGAGAGACCAATGTGTGTGTGCCAGAGGAGGGATACAGGGGAGATACCAATTTGTGTGTGCTGAAGGAGGGACACAGGGGAGAGAACAATGTGTGTGTGCTGGAGGAGGGATACAGAGGAGAGACCAATGTGTGTGTGCTGGAGGAGGGATACAATGTGTGTGTACCGAAGGAGGGATGCATGGGAGAGACGAATGTGTGTGTGCCGGAGGAGGGATACAGGGGAGAGACCAATATGTGTGTGCCGTAGGAGGGTTACAGAGGAGAGACCAATGTGTGTGTGCAAGAGGAGGGATACAGGGGAGAGACCAATGTGTGTGTGCAGGAATAGCTATACAGGGGAGAGACCAATGTGTGTGCCGGAGGAGGGATACAGGGGAGAGACCAATGTGTGTGTGCCGGAGGAGGGATACAGGGGAGAGACCAATGTGTGTGTGCCGGAGGAGGGATACAATGTGTGTGTACCGGAGGAGGGATACAGCGGAGAGATGAATGTGTGTGTGCCGGAGGAGGGATACAGGGGAGAGACCAATGTGTGTGTGCCAGAGGAGGGATACAGAGGAGAGACCAATGTGTGTGTGCTGTAGGAGGGATACAGGGGAGAGACCAATGTGTGTGAGCAGGAATAGCTATACAGGGGAGAGACCAATGTGTGTGCCGGAGGAGGGATACAGGGGAGAGACCAATGTGTGTGTGCCGGAGGAGGGATACAGGGGAGAGACCAATGTGTGTGTGCCAGAGGAGGGATACAGGGGAGATACCAATTTGTGTGTGCTGAAGGAGGGACACAGGGGAGAGAACAATGTGTGTGTGCTGGAGGAGGGATACAGGGGAGAGACCAATGTGTGTGTGCTGGAGGAGGGATACAATGTGTGTGTACCGAAGGAGGGATGCATGGGAGAGACGAATGTGTGTGTGCCGGAGGAGGGATACAGGGGAGAGACCAATATGTGTGTGCCGTAGGAGGGTTACAGAGGAGAGACCAATGTGTGTGTGCAAGAGGAGGGATACAGGGGAGAGACCAATGTGTGTGTGCAGGAATAGCTATACAGGGGAGAGACCAATGTGTGTGCCGGAGGAGGGATACAGGGGAGAGACCAATGTGTGTGTGCCGGAGGAGGGATACAGGGGAGAGACCAATGTGTGTGTGCCGGAGGAGGGATACAATGTGTGTGTACCGGAGGAGGGATACAGCGGAGAGATGAATGTGTGTGTGCCGGAGGAGGGATACAGGGGAGAGACCAATGTGTGTGTGCCAGAGGAGGGATACAGAGGAGAGACCAATGTGTGTGTGCTGTAGGAGGGATACAGGGGAGAGACCAATGTGTGTGAGCAGGAATAGCTATACAGGGGAGAGACCAATGTGTGTGCCGGAGGAGGGATACAGGGGAGAGACCAATGTGTGTGTGCCGGAGGAGGGATACAGGGGAGAGACCAATGTGTGTGTGCCAGAGGAGGGATACAGGGGAGATACCAATTTGTGTGTGCCGAAGGAGGGACACAGGGGAGAGAACAATGTGTGTGTGCTGGAGGAGGGATACAGAGGAGAGACCAATGTGTGTGTGCTGGAGGAGGGATACAATGTGTGTGTACCGAAGGAGGGATGCATGGGAGAGACGAATGTGTGTGTGCCGGAGGAGGGATACAGGGGAGAGACCAATATGTGTGTGCCGTAGGAGGGTTACAGAGGAGAGACCAATGTGTGTGTGCAAGAGGAGGGATACAGGGGAGAGACCAATGTGTGTGTGCAGGAATAGCTATACAGGGGAGAGACCAATGTGTGTGCCGGAGGAGGGATACAGGGGAGAGACCAATGTGTGTGTGCCGGAGGAGGGATACAGGGGAGAGACCAATGTGTGTGTGCCGGAGGAGGGATACAATGTGTGTGTACCGGAGGAGGGATACAGGGGAGAGATGAATGTGTGTGTGCCAGAGGAGGGATACAGGGGAGAGACCAATGTGTGTGTGCCAGAGGAGGGATACAGAGGAGCGACCAATGTGTGTGTGCTAGAGGAGGGATACAGAGGAGAGATCAATGTGTGTGTGTCGGAGGAGGGATACAGGGGAGAGACCAATGTGTGTGTGCTGTAGGAGGGATACAGGGGAGAGACCAATGTGTGTGTGCAGGAATAGCTATACAGGGGAGAGACCAATGTGTGTGCCAGAGGAGGGATACAGGGGAGAGACCAATGTGTGTGTGCCGGAGGAGGGATACAGGGGAGAGACCAATGTGTGCGTGCCGGATGAGGGATACAGGGGAGATACCAATTTGTGTGTGCCGAAGGAGGGACACAGGGGAGAGAACAATGTGTGTGTGCTGGAGGAGGGATACAGAGGAGAGAACAATGTGTGTGTGCCGGAGGAGGGATACAGAGGAGAGAACAATGTGTGTGTACCGGAGGAGGGATACAGGGGAGAGACCAATGTGTGTGTGCTGCAGGAGGGATACAGGGGAGAGACCAATGTGTGTGTGCCGGAGGAGGGATACAGTGGAGAGACCAATGTGTGTGTGCAGGAATAGCTATACAGGGGAGAGACCAATGTGTGTGTGCCGGAGGAGGGATACAGGGGAGAGACCAATGTGTGTGTGCCGGAGGAGGGATACAATGTGTGTGTACCGGAGGAGGGATACAGCGGAGAGATGAATGTGTGTGTGCCGGAGGAGGGATACAGGGGAGAGACCAATGTGTGTGTGCCAGAGGAGGGATACAGAGGAGATACCAATGTGTGTGTGTCAGAGGAGGGATACAGGGGAGAGACCAATGTGTGTGTGCAGGAATAGCTATACAGGGGAGAGACCAATGTGTGTGCCGGAGGAGGGATACAGGGGAGAGACCAATGTGTGTGCCGGAGGAGGGATACAGGGGAGAGACCAACATGTGTGTGCCGTAGGAGGGTTACAGAGGAGAGACCAATGTGTGTGTGCAGGAATAGCTATACAGGGGAGAGACCAATGTGTGTGTGCCGGAGGAGGGATACAGGGGAGAGACCAATGTGTGTGTGCGGGAGGAGAGATACAGGGGAGAGACCAATGTGTGTGTGCCAGAGGAGGGATACAATGTGTGTGTACCGGAGGAGGGATACAGTGGAGAGATGAATGTGTGTGTGCCAGAGGAGGGATACAGGGGAGAGACCAATGTGTGTGTGCCAGAGGAGGGATACAGAGGAGAGACCAATGTGTGTGTGTCAGAGGAGGGATACAGGGGAGAGACCAATGTGTGTGTGCTGTAGGAGGGATACAGGGGAGAGACCAATGTGTGTGTGCAGGAATAGCTATACAGGGGAGAGACCAATGTGTGTGCCGGAGGAGGGATACAGGGGAGAGACCAATGTGTGTGTGCCGGAGGAGGGATACAGGGGAGAGACCAATGTGTGTGTGCCAGAGGAGGGATACAGAGGAGATACCAATTTGTGTGTGCCGAAGGAGGGACACAGGGGAGAGAACAATGTGTGTGTGCTGGAGGAGGGATACAGAGGAGAGACCAATGTGTGTGTGCTGGAGGAGGGATACAGAGGAGAGAACAATGAGTGTGTGCCGGAAGAGGGATACAATGTGTGTGTACCGGAGGAGGGATACAATGTGTGTGTACCGGAGGAGGGATACAGCGGAGAGACCAATGTGTGTGTGTCAGAGGAGGGATACAGGGGAGAGACCAATGTGTGTGTGTCAGAGGAGGAATACAGGGGAGAGACCAATGTGTGTGTGCTGTAGGAGGGATACAGGGGAGAGACCAATGTGTGTGTGCAGGAATAGCTATACAGGGGAGAGACCAATGTGTGTGCCGGAGGAGGGATACAGGGGAGAGACCAATGTGTGTGTGCCAGAGGAGGGATACAGAGGAGAGACCAATGTGTGTGTGCCAGAGGAGGGATACAGGGGAGATACCAATTTGTGTGTGCCGAAGGAGGGACACAGGGGAGAGAACAATGTGTGTGTGCTGGAGGAGGGATACAGAGGAGAGACCAATGTGTGTGTGCTGGAGGAGGGATACAGAGGAGAGAACAATGAGTGTGTGCCGGAGGAGGGATACAATGTGTGTGTACCGGAGGAGGGATACAATGTGTGTGTACCGGAGGAGGGATACAGCGGAGAGATGAATGTGTGTGTGCCGGAGGAGGGATACAGGGGAGAGACCAATGTGTGTGTGCCAGAGGAGGGATACAGAGGAGAGACCAATGTTTGTGTGTCAGAGGAGGGATACAGGGGAGAGACCAATGTGTGTGTGCTGTAGGAGGGATACAGGGGAGAGAACATTGTGTGTGTGCAGGAATAGCTATACAGGGGAGAGACCAATGTGTGTGCCGGAGGAGGGATACAGGGGAGAGACCAATGTGTGTGTGCCAGAGGAGGGATACAGGGGAGAGACCAATGTGTGTGTGCCGGAGGAGGGATACAGGGGAGAGACCAATGTGTGTGTGCCAGAGGAGGGATACAGGGGAGATACCAATTTGTGTGTGCCGAAGGAGGGACACAGGGGAGAGAACAATGTGTGTGTGTGCTGGGGGAGGGATACAGAGGAGAGACCAATGTGTGTGTGTCAGAGGAGGAATACAGGGGAGAGACCAATGTGTGTGTGCTGTAGGAGGGATACAGGGGAGAGACCAATGTGTGTGTGTAGGAATAGCTATACAGGGGAGAGACCAATGTGTGTGCCGGAGGAGGGATACAGGGGAGAGACCAATGTGTGTGTGCCGGAGGAGGGATACAGGGGAGAGACCAATGTGTGTGTGCCAGAGGAGGGATACAGGGGAGATACCAATTTGTGTGTGCCGAAGGAGGGACACAGGGGAGAGAACAATGTGTGTGTGCTGGAGGAGGGATACAGAGGAGAGACCAATGTGTGTGTGCTGGAGGAGGGATACAGAGGAGAGAACAATGAGTGTGTGCCGGAGGAGGGATACAATGTGTGTGTACCGGAGGAGGGATACAATGTGTGTGTACCGGAGGAGGGATACAGCGGAGAGATGAATGTGTGTGTGCCGGAGGAGGGATACAGGGGAGAGACCAATGTGTGTGTGCCAGAGGAGGGATACAGAGGAGAGACCAATGTTTGTGTGTCAGAGGAGGGATACAGGGGAGAGACCAATGTGTGTGTGCTGTAGGAGGGATACAGGGGAGAGACCATTGTGTGTGTGCCGGAGGAGGGATACAATGTGTGTGTACCGGAGGAGGGATACAGCGGAGAGATGAATGTGTGTGTGCCGGAGGAGGGATACAGGGGAGAGACCAATGTGTGTGTGCCAGAGGAGGGATACAGAGGAGAGACCAATGTGTGTGTGCTGTAGGAGGGATACAGGGGAGAGACCAATGTGTGTGAGCAGGAATAGCTATACAGGGGAGAGACCAATGTGTGTGCCGGAGGAGGGATACAGGGGAGAGACCAATGTGTGTGTGCCGGAGGAGGGATACAGGGGAGAGACCAATGTGTGTGTGCCAGAGGAGGGATACAGGGGAGATACCAATTTGTGTGTGCCGAAGGAGGGACACAGGGGAGAGAACAATGTGTGTGTGCTGGAGGAGGGATACAGAGGAGAGACCAATGTGTGTGTGCTGGAGGAGGGATACAATGTGTGTGTACCGAAGGAGGGATGCATGGGAGAGACGAATGTGTGTGTGCCGGAGGAGGGATACAGGGGAGAGACCAATATGTGTGTGCCGTAGGAGGGTTACAGAGGAGAGACCAATGTGTGTGTGCAAGAGGAGGGATACAGGGGAGAGACCAATGTGTGTGTGCAGGAATAGCTATACAGGGGAGAGACCAATGTGTGTGCCGGAGGAGGGATACAGGGGAGAGACCAATGTGTGTGTGCCGGAGGAGGGATACAGGGGAGAGACCAATGTGTGTGTGCCGGAGGAGGGATACAATGTGTGTGTACCGGAGGAGGGATACAGGGGAGAGATGAATGTGTGTGTGCCAGAGGAGGGATACAGGGGAGAGACCAATGTGTGTGTGCCAGAGGAGGGATACAGAGGAGCGACCAATGTGTGTGTGCTAGAGGAGGGATACAGAGGAGAGATCAATGTGTGTGTGTCGGAGGAGGGATACAGGGGAGAGACCAATGTGTGTGTGCTGTAGGAGGGATACAGGGGAGAGACCAATGTGTGTGTGCAGGAATAGCTATACAGGGGAGAGACCAATGTGTGTGCCAGAGGAGGGATACAGGGGAGAGACCAATGTGTGTGTGCCGGAGGAGGGATACAGGGGAGAGACCAATGTGTGCGTGCCGGATGAGGGATACAGGGGAGATACCAATTTGTGTGTGCCGAAGGAGGGACACAGGGGAGAGAACAATGTGTGTGTGCTGGAGGAGGGATACAGAGGAGAGAACAATGTGTGTGTGCCGGAGGAGGGATACAGAGGAGAGAACAATGTGTGTGTACCGGAGGAGGGATACAGGGGAGAGACCAATGTGTGTGTGCTGCAGGAGGGATACAGGGGAGAGACCAATGTGTGTGTGCCGGAGGAGGGATACAGTGGAGAGACCAATGTGTGTGTGCAGGAATAGCTATACAGGGGAGAGACCAATGTGTGTGTGCCGGAGGAGGGATACAGGGGAGAGACCAATGTGTGTGTGCCGGAGGAGGGATACAATGTGTGTGTACCGGAGGAGGGATACAGCGGAGAGATGAATGTGTGTGTGCCGGAGGAGGGATACAGGGGAGAGACCAATGTGTGTGTGCCAGAGGAGGGATACAGAGGAGATACCAATGTGTGTGTGTCAGAGGAGGGATACAGGGGAGAGACCAATGTGTGTGTGCAGGAATAGCTATACAGGGGAGAGACCAATGTGTGTGCCGGAGGAGGGATACAGGGGAGAGACCAATGTGTGTGCCGGAGGAGGGATACAGGGGAGAGACCAACATGTGTGTGCCGTAGGAGGGTTACAGAGGAGAGACCAATGTGTGTGTGCAGGAATAGCTATACAGGGGAGAGACCAATGTGTGTGTGCCGGAGGAGGGATACAGGGGAGAGACCAATGTGTGTGTGCGGGAGGAGAGATACAGGGGAGAGACCAATGTGTGTGTGCCGGAGGAGGGATACAATGTGTGTGTACCGGAGGAGGGATACAGTGGAGAGATGAATGTGTGTGTGCCAGAGGAGGGATACAGGGGAGAGACCAATGTGTGTGTGCCAGAGGAGGGATACAGAGGAGAGACCAATGTGTGTGTGTCAGAGGAGGGATACAGGGGAGAGACCAATGTGTGTGTGCTGTAGGAGGGATACAGGGGAGAGACCAATGTGTGTGTGCAGGAATAGCTATACAGGGGAGAGACCAATGTGTGTGCCGGAGGAGGGATACAGGGGAGAGACCAATGTGTGTGTGCCGGAGGAGGGATACAGGGGAGAGACCAATGTGTGTGTGCCAGAGGAGGGATACAGAGGAGATACCAATTTGTGTGTGCCGAAGGAGGGACACAGGGGAGAGAACAATGTGTGTGTGCTGGAGGAGGGATACAGAGGAGAGACCAATGTGTGTGTGCTGGAGGAGGGATACAGAGGAGAGAACAATGAGTGTGTGCCGGAAGAGGGATACAATGTGTGTGTACCGGAGGAGGGATACAATGTGTGTGTACCGGAGGAGGGATACAGCGGAGAGACCAATGTGTGTGTGTCAGAGGAGGGATACAGGGGAGAGACCAATGTGTGTGTGTCAGAGGAGGAATACAGGGGAGAGACCAATGTGTGTGTGCTGTAGGAGGGATACAGGGGAGAGACCAATGTGTGTGTGCAGGAATAGCTATACAGGGGAGAGACCAATGTGTGTGCCGGAGGAGGGATACAGGGGAGAGACCAATGTGTGTGTGCCAGAGGAGGGATACAGAGGAGAGACCAATGTGTGTGTGCCAGAGGAGGGATACAGGGGAGATACCAATTTGTGTGTGCCGAAGGAGGGACACAGGGGAGAGAACAATGTGTGTGTGCTGGAGGAGGGATACAGAGGAGAGACCAATGTGTGTGTGCTGGAGGAGGGATACAGAGGAGAGAACAATGAGTGTGTGCCGGAGGAGGGATACAATGTGTGTGTACCGGAGGAGGGATACAATGTGTGTGTACCGGAGGAGGGATACAGCGGAGAGATGAATGTGTGTGTGCCGGAGGAGGGATACAGGGGAGAGACCAATGTGTGTGTGCCAGAGGAGGGATACAGAGGAGAGACCAATGTTTGTGTGTCAGAGGAGGGATACAGGGGAGAGACCAATGTGTGTGTGCTGTAGGAGGGATACAGGGGAGAGAACATTGTGTGTGTGCAGGAATAGCTATACAGGGGAGAGACCAATGTGTGTGCCGGAGGAGGGATACAGGGGAGAGACCAATGTGTGTGTGCCAGAGGAGGGATACAGGGGAGAGACCAATGTGTGTGTGCCGGAGGAGGGATACAGGGGAGAGACCAATGTGTGTGTGCCAGAGGAGGGATACAGGGGAGATACCAATTTGTGTGTGCCGAAGGAGGGACACAGGGGAGAGAACAATGTGTGTGTGTGCTGGGGGAGGGATACAGAGGAGAGACCAATGTGTGTGTGTCAGAGGAGGAATACAGGGGAGAGACCAATGTGTGTGTGCTGTAGGAGGGATACAGGGGAGAGACCAATGTGTGTGTGCAGGAATAGCTATACAGGGGAGAGACCAATGTGTGTGCCGGAGGAGGGATACAGGGGAGAGACCAATGTGTGTGTGCCGGAGGAGGGATACAGGGGAGAGACCAATGTGTGTGTGCCAGAGGAGGGATACAGGGGAGATACCAATTTGTGTGTGCCGAAGGAGGGACACAGGGGAGAGAACAATGTGTGTGTGCTGGAGGAGGGATACAGAGGAGAGACCAATGTGTGTGTGCTGGAGGAGGGATACAGAGGAGAGAACAATGAGTGTGTGCCGGAGGAGGGATACAATGTGTGTGTACCGGAGGAGGGATACAATGTGTGTGTACCGGAGGAGGGATACAGCGGAGAGATGAATGTGTGTGTGCCGGAGGAGGGATACAGGGGAGAGACCAATGTGTGTGTGCCAGAGGAGGGATACAGAGGAGAGACCAATGTTTGTGTGTCAGAGGAGGGATACAGGGGAGAGACCAATGTGTGTGTGCTGTAGGAGGGATACAGGGGAGAGAACATTGTGTGTGTGCAGGAATAGCTATACAGGGGAGAGACCAATGTGTGTGCCGGAGGAGGGATACAGGGTGGAGACCAATGTGTGTGTGCCGGAGGAGGGATACAGGGGAGAGACCAATGTGTGTGTGCCAGAGGAGGGATACAGGGGAGATACCAATTTGTGTGTGCCGAAGGAGGGACACAGGGGAGAGAACAATGTGTGTGTGTGCTGGGGGAGGGATACAGAGGAGAGACCAATGTGTGTGTGCTGGAGGAGGGATACAGAGGAGAGAACAATGAGTGTGTGCCGGAGGAGGGATACAATGTGTGTGTACCGAAGGAGGGATACATGGGAGAGACGAATGTGTGTGTGCCGGAGGAGGGATACAGGGGAGAGACCAATATGTGTGTGCCGTAGGAGGGTTACAGAGGAGAGACCAATGTGTGTGTGCAAGAGGAGGGATACAGGGGAGAGACCAATGTGTGTGTGCAGGAATAGCTATACAGGGGAGAGACCAATGTGTGTGTGCCGGAGGAGGGATACAGGGGAGAGACCAATGTGTGTGTGCCGGAGGAGGGATACAGGGGAGAGACCAATGTGTGTGCCGGAAGAGGGATACAATGTGTGTGTACCGGAGGAGGGATACAGAGGAGAGATGAATGTGTGTGTGCCGGAGGAGGGATACAGGGGAGAGACCAATGTGTGTGTGCCAGAGGAGGGATACAGAGGAGAGACCAATGTGTGTGTGCTGTAGGAGGGATACAGGGGAGAGACCAATGTGTGTGTGCAGGAATAGCTATACAGGGGAGAGACCAATGTGTGTTCTGGAGGAGGGATACAGGGGAGAGACCAATGTGTGTGTGCCGGAGGAGGGATACAGGGGAGAGACCAATGTGTGTGTGCCAGAGGAGGGATACAGGGGAGATACCAATTTGTGTGTGCCGAAGGAGGGATACATGGGAGAGACGAATGTGTGTGTGCCGGAGGAGGGATACAGGGGAGAGACCAATATGTGTGTGCCGTAGGAGGGTTACAGAGGAGATACCAATGTGTGTGTGCAGGAATAGCTATACAGGGGAGAGACCAATGTGTGTGCCGGAGGAGGGATACAGGGGAGAGACCAATGTGTGTGTGCCGGAGGAGGGATATAGGGGAGAGACCAATGTGTGTGTGCCGGAGGAGGGATACAGGGGAGAGACCAATGTGTGTGTGCCGGAGGAGGGATACAATGTGTGTGTACCGGAGGAGGGATACAGGGGAGAGATGAATGTGTGTGTGCCAGAGGAGGGATACAGGGGAGAGACCAATGTGTGTGTGCCAGAGGAGGGATACAGAGGAGCGACCAATGTGTGTGTGTCAGAGGAGGGATACAGGGGAGAAACCAATGTGTGTGTGCCAGAGGAGGGATACAGAGGAGAGATCAATGTGTGTGTGTCGGAGGAGGGATACAGGGGAGAGACCAATGTGTGTGTGCTGTAGGAGGGATACAGGGGAGAGACCAATGTGTGTGTGCAGGAATAGCTATACAGGGGAGAGACCAATGTGTGTGCCGGAAGAGGGATACAGGGGAGAGACCAATGTGTGTGTGCCGGAGGAGGGATACAGGGGAGAGACCAATGTGTGCGTGCCGGATGAGGGATACAGGGGAGATACCAATTTGTGTGTGCCGAAGGAGGGACACAGGGGAGAGAACAATGTGTGTGTGCTGGAGGAGGGATACAGAGGAGAGACCAATGTGTGTGTGCCGGAGGAGGGATACAGAGGAGAGAACAATGTGTGTGTACCGGAGGAGGGATACAGGGGAGAGACCAATGTGTGTGTGCAGGAATAGCTATACAGGGGAGAGACCAATGTGTGTGTACCGGAGGAGGGATACAGGGGAGAGACCAATGTGTGTGTGCTGCAGGAGGGATACAGGGGAGAGACCAAGGTGTGTGTGCCGGAGGAGGGATACAGTGGAGAGACCAATGTGTGTGTACCGGAGGAGGGATACAGAGGAGAGACCAATGTGTGTGTGCAGGAATAGCTATACAGGGGAGAGACCAATGTGTGTGTGCCGGAGGAGAGATACAGGGGAGAGACCAATGTGTGTGTGCCAGAGGAGGGATACAATGTGTGTGTACCGGAGGAGGGATACAGCGGAGAGATGAATGTGTGTGTGCCGGAGGAGGGATACAGGGGAGAGACCAATGTGTGTGCCGGAGGAGGGATACAGGGGAGAGACCAATGTGTGTGTACCGGAGGAGGGATACAGAGGAGAGACCAATGTGTGTGTGCAGGAATAGCTATACAGGGGAGAGACCAATGTGTGTGTGCCGGAGGAGGGATACAGGGGAGAGACCAATGTGTGTGTGCCAGAGGAGGGATACAATGTGTGTGTACCGGAGGAGGGATACAGCGGAGAGATGAATGTGTGTGTGCCGGAGGAGGGATACAGGGGAGAGACCAATGTGTGTGCCGGAGGAGGGATACAGGGGAGAGACCAATGTGTGTGTGCCGGAGGAGGAATACAGGGGAGAGACCAATGTGTGTGTGCCAGAGGAGGGATACAGAGGAGATACCAATTTGTGTGTGCCGAAGGAGGGACACAGGGGAGAGAACAATGTGTGTGTGTGCTGGAGGAGGGATACAGAGAAGAGACCAATGTGTGTGTGCTGGAGGAGGGATACAGAGGAGAGAACAATGAGTGTGTGCCGGAGGAGGGATACAATGTGTGTGTGTACCAAAGGAGGGATACATGGTAGAGACGAATGTGTGTGTGCCGGAGGAGGGATACAGGGGAGAGACCAATATGTGTGTGCCGTAGGAGGGTTACAGTGGAGAGACCAATGTGTGTGTGCAAGAGGAGGGATACAGGGGAGAGACCAATGTGTGTGTGCAAGAGGAGGGATACAGGGGAGAGACCAATGTGTGTGTGCAGGAATAGCTATACAGGGGAGAGACCAATGTGTGTGCCGGAGGAGGGATACAGGGGAGAGACCAATGTGTGTGTGCCGGAGGAGGGATATAGGGGAGAGACCAATGTGTGTGTTCCGGAGGAGGGATACAGGGGAGAGACCAATGTGTGTGTGCCGGAGGAGGGATACAAAGTGTGTGTACCGGAGGAGGGATACAGGGGAGAGATGAATGTGTGTGTGTCAGAGGAGGGATACAGGGGAGAAACCAATGTGTGTGTGCCAGAGGAGGGATACAGAGGTGAGACCAATGTGTGTGTGTCGGAGGAGGGATACAGGGGAGAGACCAATGTGTGTGTGTCGGAGGAGGGATACAGGGGAGAGACCAATGTGTGTGTGCAGGAATAGCTATACAGGGGAGAGACCAATGTGTGTGCCGGAGGAGGGATACAGGGGAGAGACCAATGTGTGTGTGCCGGATGAGGGATACAGGGGAGATACCAATTTGTGTGTGCCGAAGGAGGGACACAGGGGAGAGAACAATGTGTGTGTGCTGGAGGAGGGATACAGAGGAGAGAACAATGTGTGTGTACCGGAGGAGGGATACAGGGGAGAAACCAATGTGTGTGTGCCAAAGGAGGGATACAGTGGAGAGACCAATGTGTGTGTACCGGAGGAGGGATACAGTGGAGAGACCAATGTGTGTGTACCGGAGGAGGGATACAGGGGAGAGTCCAATGTGTGTGTGCCAGAGGAGGGATACAGGGGAGAGACCAATGTGTGTGCCGGAGGAGGGATACAGGGGAGAGACCAATGTGTGTGTGCCGGAGGAGGGATATAGGGGAGAGACCAATGTGTGTGTGCCGGAGGAGGGATACAGGGGAGAGACCAATGTGTGTGTGCCGGAGGAGGGATACAATGTGTGTGTACCGGAGGAGGGATACAGGGGAGAGATGAATGTGTGTGTGCCAGAGGAGGGATACAGGGGAGAGACCAATGTGTGTGTGCCAGAGGAGGGATACAGAGGAGAGACCAATGTGTGTGTGTCAGAGGAGGGATACAGGGGTGAAACCAATGTGTGTGTGCCAGAGGAGGGATACAGAGGAGAGATCAATGTGTGTGTGTCGGAGGAGGGATACAGGGGAGAGACCAATGTGTGTGTGCAGGAATAGCTATACAGGGGAGAGACCAATGTGTGTGCTGCAGGAGGGATACAGGGGAGAGACCAATGTGTGTGTGCCGGAGGAGGGATACAGTGAAGAGACCAATGTGTGTGTACCGGAGGAGGGATACAGGGGAGAGACCAATGTGTGTGTGCTGGAGGAGGGATACAGAGGAGAGACCAATGTGTGTGTGCAGGAATAGCTATACAGGGGAGAGACCAATGTGTGTGTGCCGGAGGAGGGATACAGGGGAGAGACCAATGTGTGTGTGCCGGAGGAAGGATACAGGGGAGAGACCAATGTGTGTGTGCCGGAGGAGGGATACAGGGGAGAGACCAATGTGTGTACCGGAGGAGGGATACAGGGGAGAGACCCATGTGTGTGTGCCGGAGGAGGGATATAGGGGAGAGACCAATGTGTGTGTGCCGGAGGAGGGATACAGGGGAGAGACCAATGTGTGTGTGCCGGAGGAGGGATACAATGTGTGTGTACCGGAGGAGGGATACAGGGGAGAGATGAATGTGTGTGTGCCAGAGGAGGGATACAGGGGAGAGACCAATGTGTGTGTGTCAGAGGAGGGATACAGGGGAGAGACCAATGTGTGTGTGCTGGAGGAGGGATACAGAGGAGAGACCAATGTGTGTGTGCTGGAGGAGGGATACAGAGGAGAGAACAATGTGTGTGTGCCGGAGGAGGGATACAGAGGAGAGAACAATGTGTGTGTACCGGAGGAGGGATACAGGGGAGAGACCAATGTGTGTGTGCTGCAGGAGGGATACAGGGGAGAGACCAATGTGTATGTGCCGGAGGAGGGATACAGTGGAGAGACCAATGTGTGTATACCGGAGGAGGGATACAGAGGAGAGACCAATGTGTGTGTGCAGGAATAGCTATACAGGGGAGAGACCAATGTGTGTGTGCCGGAGGAGGGATACAGGGGAGAGACCAATGTGTGTGTGCCGGAGGAGGGATACAGGGGAGAGACCAATGTGTGTGTGCCAGAGGAGGGATACAGAGGAGATACCAATGTGTGTGTGCCAGAGGAGGGATACAGAGGAGATACCAATGTGTGTGTGTCAGAGGAGGGATACAGGGGAGAGACCAATGTGTGTGTGCAGGAATAGCTATACAGGGGAGAGACCAATGTGTGTGCCGGAGGAGGGATACAGGGGAGAGACCAATGTGTGTGTGCCGGAGGAGGGATACAGGGGAGAGACCAATGTGTGTGTGCCAGAGGAGGGATACAGGGGAGATACCAATTTGTGTGTGCCGAAGGAGGGACACAGGGGAGAGAACAATGTGTGTGTGTGCTGGAGGAGGGATACAATGTGTGTGTGTACCAAAGGAGGGATACATGGGAGAGACGAATGTGTGTGTGCCGGAGGAGGGATACAGGGGAGAGACCAATATGTGTGTGCCGTAGGAGGGTTACAGGGGAGAGACCAATGTGTGTGTGCAAGAGGAGGGATACAGGGGAGAGACCAATGTGTGTGTGCAAGAGGAGGGATACAGGGGAGAGACCAATGTGTGTGTGCAGGATTAGCTATACAGGGGAGAGACCAATGTGTGTGCCGGAGGAGGGATACAGGGGAGAGACCAATGTGTGTGTGCCGGAGGAGGGATATAGGGGAGAGACCAATGTGTGTGTGCCGGAGGAGGGATACAGGGGAGAGACCAATGTGTGTGTGCCGGAGGAGGGATACAATGTGTGTGTACCGGAGGAGGGATACAGGGGAGAGATGAATGTGTGTGTGCCGGAGGAGGGATACAGGGGAGAAACCAATGTGTGTGTGCCAGAGGAGGGATACAGAGGTGAGACCAATGTGTGTGTGTCGGAGGAGGGATACAGGGGAGAGACCAATGTGTGTGTGCAGGAATAGCTATACAGGGGAGAGACCAATGTGTGTGTGCCGGAGGAGGGATACAGGGGAGAGACCAATATGTGTGTGCCGGATGAGGGATACAGGGGAGATACCAATTTGTGTGTGCCGAAGGAGGGACACAGGGGAGAGAACAATGTGTGTGTGCTGGAGGAGGGATACAGAGGAGAGAACAATGTGTGTGTACCGGAGGAGGGATACAGGGGAGAGACCAATGTGTGTGTACCGGAGGAGGGATACAGTGGAGAGACCAATGTGTGTGTGCCAGAGGAGGGATACAGTGGAGAGACCAATGTGTGTGTACCGGAGGAGGGATACAGTGGAGAGACCAATGTGTGTGTACCGGAGGAGGGATACAGGGGAGAGACCAATGTGTGTGTTCCAGAGGAGGGATACAGGGGAGAGACCAATGTGTGTGCCGGAGGAGGGATACAGGGGAGAGACAAATGTGTGTGTGCCGGAGGAGGGATATAGGGGAGAGACCAATGTGTGTGTGCCGGAGGAGGGATACAGGGGAGAGACCAATGTGTGTGTGCCGGAGGAGGGATACAATGTGTGTGTACCGGAGGAGGGATACAGGGGAGAGATGAATGTGTGTGTGCCAGAGGAGGGATACAGGGGAGAGACCAATGTGTGTGTGCCAGAGGAGGGATACAGAGGAGAGACCAATGTGTGTGTGTCAGAGGAGGGATACAGGGGAGAAACCAATGTGTGTGTGCCAGAGGAGGGATACAGAGGAGAGATCAATGTGTGTGTGTCGGAGGAGGGTTACAGGGGAGAGACCAATGTGTGTGTGCAGGAATAGCTATACAGGGGAGAGACCAATGTGTGTGCTGCAGGAGGGATACAGGGGAGAGACCAATGTGTGTGTACCGGAGGAGGGATACAGGGGAGAGACCAATGTGTGTGTGCTGGAGGAGGGATACAGAGGAGAGACCAATGTGTGTGTGCAGGAATAGCTATACAGGGGAGAGACCAATGTGTGTGTGCCGGAGGAGGGATACAGGGGAGAGACCAATGTGTGTGTGCCGGAGGAGGGATACAATGTGTGTGTACCGGAGGAGGGATACAGCGGAGAGATGAATGTGTGTGTGCCGGAGGAGGGATACAGGGGAGAGACCAATGTGTGTGTGTCGGAGGAGGGATACAGGGGAGAGACCAATGTGTGTGTGCAGGAATAGCTATACAGGGGAGAGACCAATGTGTGTGCCGGAGGAGGGATACAGGGGAGAGACCAATGTGTGTGCCGGAGGAGGGATACAGGGGAGAGACCAATGTGTGTGTGCAGGAATAGCTATACAGGGGAGAGACCAATGTGTGTGCCGGAGGAGGGATGCAGGGGAGAGACCAATGTGTGTGCCAGAGGAGGGATACAGGGGAGATACCAATTTGTGTGTGCCGAAGGAGGGACACAGGGGAGAGAACAATGTGTGTGTGTGCTGGAGGAGGGATACAGAGGAGAGACCAATGTGTGTGTGCTGGAGGAGGGATACAGAGGAGAGAACAATGAGTGTGTGCCGGAGGAGGGATACAATGTGTGTGTGTACCAAAGGAGGGATACATGGGAGAGACGAATGTGTGTGTGCCGGAGGAGGGATACAGGGGAGAGACCAATATCTGTGTGCCGGAGGAGGGATACAGAGGAGAGACCAATGTGTGTGTGCAAGAGGAGGGATACAGGGGAGAGACCAATGTGTGTGTGCAAGAGGAGGGATACAGGGGAGAGACCAATCTGTGTGTGCAGGAATAGCTATACAGGGGAGAGACCAATGTGTGTGTGCCGGAGGAGGGATACAGGGGAGAGACCAATGTGTGTTTGCCGGAGGAGGGATATAGGGGAGAGACCAATGTGTGTGTATGCCGGAGGAGGGATACAGGGGAGAGACCAATGTGTGTGTACCGGAGGAGGGATACAGGGGAGAGACCAATGTGTGTGTGCCAGAGGAGGGATATAGAGGTGAGACCAATGTGTGTGTGTCGGAGGAGGGATACAGGGGAGAGACCAATGTGTGTGTGCAGGAATAGCTATACAGGGGAGAGACCAATGTGTGTGCCGGAGGAGGGATACAGGGGAGAGACCAATGTGTGTGTGCCGGGTGAGGGATACAGGGGAGATACCAATTTGTGTGTGCCGAAGGAGGGACACAGGGGAGAGAACAATGTGTGTGTGCTTGAGGAGGGATACAGAGGAGAGAACAATGTGTGTGTACCGGAGGAGGGATACAGGGGAGAGACCAATGTGTGTGTGCCAACAGGGGAGAGAACAATGTGTGTGTACCGGAGGAGGGATACAGGGGAGAGACCAATGTGTGTGTACTGGAGGAGGGATACAGGGGAGAGACCAATGTGTGTGTACCGGAGGAGGGATACAATGTGTGTGTACCGGAGGAGGGATACAATGTGTGTGTACCGGAGGAGGGATACAGGGGAGAGACCAATGTGTGTGTACCGGAGGAGGGATACAGGGGAGAGACCAATGTGTGTGTACCGGAGGAGGGATACAGGGGAGAGACCAATGTGTGTGTACTGGAGGAGGGATACAGGGGAGAGACCAATGTGTGTAGATTTCCTCTTCCTCCGGTGATAAGGATTCTTATTTCCTCCTGGAATTGTATACATTGTATCATTAGATTTCCTTCTCCTCCGGAGATAAGGATCCTTATTTCTCTTGGAATTGTATACATCGTATCATTAGATTTCCTCTTCCTCCGGAGATAAGGATCCTTATTTTCTCTTGGAATTGTATACATTGTATCTATAGATTTCTAGATTGTAAGCTCTAACGATCAGGGCCCTCTGATCCCTCCTGTATTGATTTGTATTGTAAGTGTACTGTCTGCCCCATGTTGTAAAGCGCTGCGCAAACTGTTGGCGCTATATAAATCCTGTATAATAATAATAATAATAATAATTTCCTTCTCCAGTGATAAGGATCCTTATTTGTCCTGGAATTCTCACACTTTCTCTTCCTATAAAGCGTTAAATGTTGGGAATTCTGCGGAGTTCAGACACAGACTACATTTCCCATCATGCCTCAGCTCTCCTCTCCCAGCATCCTCTGCAGACTCCGCCCCTCTCCCAGATTCTGCAGCCCATCCATAGGGAAGCTGAGTGTATCCAGGTATGTGTGGCCCATCGCCTGCACTCTGTATGGGGGAGGGGAGGGGTTGTCCTATACAATGCTGCCCATTGTCTGCACTCTATACAGGGTGGGTGGGGGGATGGGGCTATATATATCTATATACTGTATACAATATACACTTTATATAGAAGAAACCTACCTTCCTATATTCCTCCCTGTATACCTCCCTATATATCTCTATATATTCCTCCCTGTATACCTCCCTATATATCTCCCTATATACCTACCTATATATCTCTATATATTCCTCCCTGTATACCTCCCTGTATACCTTCGTACACCCATCAGCCAGATATGTGTGGCCCATCGCCTGCAATATTCCTCCCCTGGAATAATCCTCCCTGTATACCTACCTATATATCTCTATATATTCCTCCCTGTATACCTCCCTGTATATCTCTATATATTCCTCCCTGTATACCTCCCTATATATCTCCCTATATTCCTCCCTGTATACCTACCTATATATCTCTATATATTCCTCCCTGTATACCTCCCTATATATCTCTATATATTCCTCCCTGTATACCTCCCTGTATATCTCTATATATTCCTCCCTGTATACCTCCCTATATATCTCCCTATATTCCTCCCTGTATACCTCCCTATATATCTCCCTATATTCCTCCCTGTATACCTCCCTATATATCTCTATATATTCCTCCCTGTATACCTCCCTGTATATCTCTATATATTCCTCCCTGTATACCTCCCTATATATCTCCCTATATTCCTCCCTGTATACCTCCCTGTATACCTCCCTATATATCTCCCTATATTCCTCCCTGTATACCTCCCTATATATCTCCCTATATTCCTCCCCTGTATACCTCCCTGTATACCTCCGTACACCCATCAGCCAGATATGTGTGGCCCATCGCCTGCAATATTCCTCCCTGTATACCTTTCTATATATCTCTATATATTCCTCCCTGTATATAAACCATACACCCATCAGCAACATTATGACCCCCTGGGAATAACCCCGGAATATTCTTCCTTGTATATCTACCTATATACCTCCCTGTATTCCTCCCCTGTATACCTCCCTATATTCCTCCCTGTATACCTCCCTATATTCCTCCCTGTATACCTCCCTATATTCCTCCCCTGTATACCTCCCTATATTCCTCCCTGTATACCTCCCTATATTCCTCCCCTGTATACCTCCCTGTATTCCTCCCTGTATACCTCCCTATATTCCTCCCCTGTATATCTCCCTGTATTCCTCCCCTGTATACCTCCCTATATTCCTCCTCTGTATACCTCCCTATATTCCTCCCTGTATACCTCCCTATATTCCTCCCTGTATATCTCCCTATATTCCTCCCTGTATACCTCCCTATATTCCTCCTCTGTATACCTCCCTGTATTCCTCCCCTGTATACCTCCCTATATTCCTCCCCTGTATATCTCCCTATATTCCTCCCTGTATACCTCCCTATATTCCTCCCTGTATACCTCCCTATATTCCTCCCTGTATACCTCCCTATATTCCTCCCCTGTATACCTCCCTATATTCCTCCCCTGTATACCTCCCCTGTATACCTCCCTATATTCCTCCCTGTATACCTCCCTATATTCCTCCCTGTATACCTCCCTATATTCCTCCCTGTATACCTCCCTATATTCCTCCCTGTATACCTCCCTATATTCCTCCCTGTATACCTCCCTATATTCCTCCCCTGTATACCTCCCTATATTCCTCCCTGTATATCTCCCTATATTCCTCCCCTGTATACCTCCCTATATTCCTCCCCTGTATATCTCCCTGTAATGCTCCCCTGTATACCTCCCTATATTCCTCCCTGTATATCTCCCTATATTCCTCCCTGTATACCTCCCTATATTCCTCCCCTGTATACCTCCCTATATTCCTCCCTGTATATCTCCCTATATTCCTCCCCTGTATACCTCCCTATATTCCTCCCCTGTATATCTCCCTGTAATGCTCCCCTGTATACCTCCCTATATTCCTCCTCTGTATATCTCCCTGTAATGCTCCCCTGTATACCTCCCTATATTCCTCCTCTGTATATCTCCCTGTAATGCTCCCCTGTATACCTCCCCTATATTCTTCCCTATATTCCTCCCTGTATATCTCCCTATATTCCTCCCCTGTATACCTCCCCTGTATACCTCCCTATATTCCTCCCTGTATACCTCCCCTGTATACCTCCCTATATTCCTTCCCTGTATACCTCCCTGTATTCCTCCCCTGTATACCTCCCTATATTCCTCCCTGTATACCTCCCTATATTCCTCCCTGTATATCTCCCTGTATACCTCCTTGTATTCCTCCCCTGTATATCTCCCTGTATTCCTCCCCTGTATACCTGCCTATAGACCTCCCTGTATACCTCCTTGTATTCCTCCCCTGTATACCTACCTATATTCCTCCCCTGTATACCTCCCTGTATATCTCCCTGTATTCCTCCCCTGTATATCTCCCTGTATTCCTCCCCTGTATACCTCCCTATATTCCTCCCCTGTATACCTCCCTATATACCTCCCCTGTATACCTCCCTATATACCTCCCTGTATACCTCCCTATATACCTCCCTGTATACCTCCCTATATTCCTCCCCTGTATACCTCCCTATATTCCTCCCCTGTATACCTCCCTATATTCCTCCCCTGTATACCTCCCTATATACCTCCCCTGTATACCTCCCTATATACCTCCCTGTATATCTCCCTGTATTCCTCCCCTGTATATCTCCCTGTATTCCTCCCCTGTATACCTCCCTATATTCCTCCCCTGTATACCTCCCTATATACCTCCCCTGTATACCTCCCTGTATACCTCCCTATATACCTCCCTGTATACCTCCCTATATTCCTCCCCTGTATACCTCCCTATATTCCTCCCCTGTATACCTCCCTGTATTCCTCCCCTGTATACCTCCTTATATTCCTCCCCTGTATACCTCCTTGTATTCCTCCCCTGTATACCTCCCTGTATACCTCCCTGTATACCTCCCCTGTATACCTCCTTGTATTCCTCCCCTGTATATCTCCCTGTATTCCTCCCCTGTATACCTCAGTACACTGATCATCCAGAACATTATGACCTCCCCTCTAATATAAAGTAGGCCCCCCCCTTTCCCCTGATCCATGGAGGTATCTGGTCCCCACCGTACAAACCATCCCCCTTCCTCCGCCGCCTTCTTCCCATAATGCATCCCGGGGCTGTCTTCTCCGCCCCCGCCCAGGTAAGTGACCCTCCCGGACCAGACCACCTTCTTCCATTGCTCCTTCCTCCAGTTCTAATCCTCACCTGCCCATTGTAGACACATTTGGGTGAGGACACGGGTCACCCTGACCGGTCTGCGGCAACACAGCCCCATACACAGCAATCTGCCATCACCAACAACTTCAGGGAAAACATGTTCACTCCCAGCCTCATATATCCCACACACTTCCACATCATGTTATCACTTCACCGGTCAGTGGGCTGATCTGTATATAACGTATATACTATTCTGTATACAGAGGAGATGGAATACACAGTATATTCCCCGAAATGTGTCCTGTATATAGAGAGAGGGGTGGGGGGAAGGGAGAGGGGGATAAAGAGAGGGGGAAGGGGGAAGGGAGAGGGGGATAAAGAGAGGGGGAAGGGAGAGGGGGATATAGAAAGGGGGAAGGGGGAAGGGAGAGGGGGATAAAGAGAGGGGGAAGGGGGAAGGGAGAGGGGGATAAAGAGAGGGGGAAGGGGGAAGGGAGAGGGGGATAAAGAGAGGGGGAAGGGAGAGGGGGATATAGAAAGGGGGAAGGGGGAAGGGAGAGGGGGATAAAGAGAGGGGGAAGGGAGAGGGGGAAGGGGGAAGGGAGAGTAAGAGGGATGGGGGGAGGGAGAGAGTGAGAGGGGTATAAAGAGAGGGGGAAGGGACAGGGGGAGAGAGAGAGAGGGGTATAAAGAGAGGGGGGGAGGGACAGGGGGAGAGAGAGAGGGGTATAAAGAGAGGGGGGAAGGGACAGGGGGAGAGTGAGAGGGGTATAAAGGGAGGGGGGAAGGGACAGGGGGAGAGAGAGAGGGGTATAAAGACAGGGGGGAAGGGACAGGGGGGAGAGTGAGAGGGGGAGAGAGTGAGAGGGGTATAAAGAGAGGGGGAAGGGACAGGGGGAGAGTGAGAGGGGTATAAAGAGAGGGGGAAGGGACAGGGGGAGAGGGGTATAAAGAGAGGGGGAAGGGACAGGGGGAGAGAGAGAGGGGTATAAAGAAAGGGGGAAGGGACAGGGGAGAGTGAGAGGGGTATAAAGAGAGGGGGAAGGGACAGGGGGAGAGTGAGAGGGGTATAAATAGAGGGGGAAGGGACAGGGGGAGAGTGAGAGTGAGAGGGGGAAGGGACAGGGGGAGAGTGAGAGTGAGAGGGGGAAGGGACGGGGGGAGAGTGAGAGTGAGAGGGGGAAGGGACAGGGGGAGAGTGAGAGTGAGAGGGGGAAGGGACGGGGGGAGAGTGAGAGTGAGAGGGGGAAGGGACAGGGTGAGAGTGAGAGGGGGAAGGGACAGGGGGAGAGTGAGAGTGAGAGGGGGAAGGGACGGGGGGAGAGTGAGAGTGAGAGGGGGAAGGGACGGGGGGAGAGTGAGAGGGGGAAGGGACAGGGGGAGAGTGAGAGTGAGAGGGGGAAGGGACGGGGGGAGAGTGAGAGTGAGAGGGGGAAGGGACAGGGGGAGAGTGAGAGGGGTATAAAGAGAGGGGGGAAGGGACAGGGGGAGAGTGATAGTGAATGCAGATATTGTAGATTCTCCTCCTGCTGGCTCTAATTCTTCTGTTTTCTCTGGAAGGGCGATGCAGCTATATAATCACACATGTGCGATCCGAGACGCTGTGAGACGGGAACAACCAATCCCTGGTTAGTATACAGCGGGTCCAATATTACACCTCAGGAGAGGCAGATACCCCAATGTGACCCAATCCTAATATACAGAGAGTTTGGGGTCCTGTCACATGATGAATGGGATGATGAGTCTTGGGGTACAATGAATCGCGTTGGTTCTTCAGGGAGGAGGAGGAGTCAGGCTTAGAATGGGCGGCCTCAATTACCCTAATGACAGTTCCCATTCCGTTTCTATAAAAGGCTCCATGCATGGTGACGGTGATGTTCCTTAGTCTGGCTCTCCCGTAGGGATTATGTTGTGCGCAATTTGGTTTGTACCATTTATAATGTTCTTGTTTTGTATTATCAAATTCAATTATTTTGTAAATATGTTTTATTTATTTATTATGGTTTTATTGTATATAAGTTGTTGTTTGTAAGATTTTCAATAAACAAAATTAACCCCTCATAATGGGCACAGCGGGTGTACAGACCCAGGAACTCAGCACAGGGATGGTGAGAACCCCTCATAATGGGCACAGCGGGTGTACAGACCCAGGAACTCAGCACAGGGATGGTGAGAACCTCTCATAATGGGCACAGCAGGTGTACAGACCCAGGAACTCAGCACAGGGATGGTGGGAACCCCTCATAATGGGCACAGCGGGTGTACAGACCCGGGAACTCAGCACAGGGATGGTGAGAACCCCTCATAATGGGCACAGCGGGTGTACAGACCCGGGAACTCAGCACAGGGATGGTGGGAACCCCTCATAATGGGCACAGCGGGTGTACAGACCCGGGAACTCAGCACAGGGATGGTGAGAACCCCTCATATTAGGCACAGCGGGTGTACAGACCCGGGAACTCAGCACAGGGATGGTGGGAACCCCTCATAATGGGCACAGCGGGTGTACAGACCGGGGAACTCAGCACAGGGATGGTGGGAACCCCTCATAATGGGCACAGCGGGTGTACAGACCCGGGAACTCAGTACAGGGATGGTGGGAACCCCTCATAATGGGCACAGCGGGTGTACAGACCCAGGAACTCAGCACAGGGATGGTGAGAACCCCTCATAATGGGCACAGCGGGTGTACAGACCCGGGAACTCAGCACAGGGATGGTGGGAACCCCTCATAATGGGCACAGCGGGTGTACAGACCCGGGAACTCAGCACAGGGATGGTGGGAACCCCTCATAATGGGCACAGCGGGTGTACAGACCGGGGAACTCAGCATAGGGGTGGTGAGAACCCCTCATAATGGGCACAGCGGGTGTACAGACCCAGGAACTCAGCACAGGGATGGTGAGAACCCCTCATAATGGGCACAGCGGGTGTACAGACCCGGGAACTCAGCACAGGGATGGTGGGAACCCCTCATAATGGGCACAGCGGGTGTACAGACCCGGGAACTCAGCACAGGGATGGTGGGAACCCCTCATAATGGGCACAGCGGGTGTACAGACCGGGGAACTCAGCATAGGGGTGGTGAGAACCCCTCATAATGGGCACAGCGGGTGTACAGACCCAGGAACTCAGCACAGGGATGGTGAGAACCCCTCATAATGGGCACAGCGGGTGTACAGACCCGGGAACTCAGCACAGGGATGGTGGGAACCCCTCATAATGGGCACAGCGGGTGTACAGACCCGGGAACTCAGCACAGGGATGGTGGGAACCCCTCATAATGGGCACAGCGGGTGTACAGACCGGGGAACTCAGCATAGGGGTGGTGAGAACCCCTCATAATGGGCACAGCGGGTGTACAGACCCAGGAACTCAGCACAGGGATGGTGAGAAACCCTCATAATGGGCACAGCGGGTGTACAGACCCGGGAACTCAGCACAGGGATGGTGGGAACCCCTCATAATGGGCACAGCGGGTGTACAGACCCGGGAACTCAGCACAGGGATGGTGAGAACCTCTCATAATGGGCACAGCGGGTGTACAAACCCGGGAGCTCAGCACAGGGATGGTGAGAACCCCTCATAATGGGCACATCGGGTGTACAGACCCGGGAACTCAGCACAGGGATGGTGAGAACCCCTCATAATGGGCACAGCGGGTGTACAGACCCGGGAACTCAGTACAGGGATGGTGGGAACCCCTCATAATGGGCACAGCGGGTGTACAGACCCGGGAACTCAGCACAGGGATGGTGAGAACCCCTCATAATGGGCACAGCGGGTGTACAGACCCGGGAACTCAGCACAGGGATGGTGGGAACCCCTCATAATGGGCACAGCGGGTGTACAGACCCGGGAACTCAGCACAGGGATGGTGGGAACCCCTCATAATGGGCACAGCGGGTGTACAGACCCGAGAACTCAGCACAGGGATGGTGAGAACCCCTCATAATGGGCACAGCGGGTGTACAGACCCGGGAACTCAGCACAGGGATGGTGGGAACCCCTCATAATGGGCACAGCGGGTGTACAGACCCGGGAACTCAGCACAGGGATGGTGAGAACCCCTCATAATGGGCACAGTGGGTGTACAGACCCGGGAACTCAGCACAGGGATGGTGAGAACCCCTCATAATGGGCACAGCGGGTGTACAGACCCGGGAACTCAGCACAGGGGTGGTGAGAACCCCTCATAATGGGCACAGCGGGTGTACAGACCCGGGAACTCAGCACAGGGATGGTGGGAACCCCTCATAATGGGCACAGCGGGTGTACAGACCCAGGAACTCAGCACAGGGATGGTGGGAACCCCTCATAATGGGCACAGCGGGTGTACAGACCCGGGAACTCAGCACAGGGATGGTGGGAACCCCTCATAATGGGCACAGCGGGTGTACAGACCCGGGAACTCAGCACAGGGATGGTGGGAACCCCTCATAATGGGCACAGCGGGTGTACAGACCCGGGAACTCAGCACAGGGATGGTGGGAACCTCTCATAATGGGCACAGCGGGTGTACAGACCCGGGAACTCAGCACAGGGATGGTGGGAACCCCTCATAATGGGCACAGCGGGTGTACAGACCCGGGAACTCAGCACAGGGATGGTGAGAACCCCTCATAATGGGCACAGCGGGTGTACAGACCCGGGAACTCAGCACAGGGATGGTGGGAACCCCTCATAATGGGCACAGCGGGTGTACAGACCCGAGAACTCAGCACAGGGATGGTGAGAACCCCTCATAATGGGCACAGCGGGTGTACAGACCCGGGAACTCAGCACAGGGATGGTGGGAACCCCTCATAATGGGCACAGCGGGTGTACAGACCCAGGAACTCAGCACAGGGATGGTGAGAACCCCTCATAATGGGCACAGTGGGTGTACAGACCCGGGAACTCAGCACAGGGATGGTGGGAACCCCTCATAATGGGCACAGCGGGTGTACAGACCCGGGAACTCAGCACAGGGATGGTGAGAACCCCTCATAATGGGCACAGTGGGTGTACAGACCCGGGAACTCAGCACAGGGATGGTGAGAACCCCTCATAATGGGCACAGCGGGTGTACAGACCCGGGAACTCAGCACAGGGGTGGTGAGAACCCCTCATAATGGGCACAGCGGGTGTACAGACCCGGGAACTCAGCACAGGGATGGTGGGAACCCCTCATAATGGGCACAGCGGGTGTACAGACCCAGGAACTCAGCACAGGGATGGTGGGAACCCCTCATAATGGGCACAGCGGGTGTACAGACCCGGGAACTCAGCACAGGGATGGTGGGAACCCCTCATAATGGGCACAGCGGGTGTACAGACCCGGGAACTCAGCACAGGGATGGTGGGAACCCCTCATAATGGGCACAGCGGGTGTACAGACCCGGGAACTCAGCACAGGGATGGTGGGAACCTCTCATAATGGGCACAGCGGGTGTACAGACCCGGGAACTCAGCACAGGGATGGTGGGAACCCCTCATAATGGGCACAGCGGGTGTACAGACCCGGGAACTCAGCACAGGGATGGTGAGAACCCCTCATAATGGGCACAGCGGGTGTACAGACCCGGGAACTCAGCACAGGGATGGTGAGAACCCCTCATAATGGGCACAGCGGGTGTACAGACCCAGGAACTCAGCACAGGGATGGTGAGAACCCCTCATAATGGGCACAGCGGGTGTACAGACCTGGGAACTCAGCACAGGGATGGTGGGAACCCCTCATAATGGGCACAGCGGGTGTACAGACCCGGGAACTCAGCACAGGGATGGTGGGAACCCCTCATAATGGGCACAGCGGGTGTACAGACCCGGGAACTCAGCACAGGGATGGTGAGAACCCCTCATAATGGGCACAGCGGGTGTACAGACCCGGGAACTCAGCACAGGGATGGTGAGAACCCCTCATAATGGGCACAGCGGGTGTACAGACCCGGGAACTCAGCACAGGGATGGTGAGAACCCCTCATAATGGACACAGCGGGTGTACAGACCCGGGAACTCAGCACAGGGATGGTGGGAACCCCTCATAATGGGCACAGCGGGTGTACAGACCCGGGAACTCAGCACAGGGATGGTGAGAACCCCTCATAATGGGCACAGCGGGTGTACAGACCCGGGAACTCAGCACAGGGATGGTGAGAACCCCTCATAATGGGCACAGCGGGTGTACAGACCCGGGAACTCAGCACAGGGATGGTGAGAACCCCTCATAATGGGCACAGCGGGTGTACAGACCTGGGAACTCAGCACAGGGATGGTGGGAACCCCTCAGACTGCTATCCCAGCTGTTTCAGACTCTCTGCCAGCAGGTTTGATTGTGTCTAAGGACAAGACTGCAAATGCTGCTGGTATAAGAAAAACTTATGCTGGTGTTGCTGCTACAAGAACTGGGAAGGGGCAGCAAGCAGGGAGGGAGCATGAAAGTGTTTTATCTTCCTCCATGTTTAAAAGGAGGAATGTTGTGCAATTAAAATGGGAAGGCGGTGGAATCCCCCCACATAGGAGGACAGTGGTGGATAAGATTCTGCAGATGGGGTTTACACCCGGAGATATATTCGCCCTGATCAGTCCGGCAGGTTCCTATGAATATGATTTGTCCTTTATCCGTCCGGAGTCTTTGGACATATTTTGGGAGAAATATGAGCATGTGTGTAGGGGCCTGCCGGACTGGAAAGGGCTCATCCCAAAGCTTGTTTCACGCCAGCCCCTCATTAAAATGGTCACAATTTTGGTCCGCAATGAATCCATACCACAAGGGGATTTATCTGTATGGTTGAGGAGGTATGGAGACGTCCTGAGCCCCCTAAAAAAGATTGTAGATGATCGGGGAATATGGACGGGGGGATGGTCTGTACAGCTAAAATTAAAAGTTGTTGACAATGTTGTCCAGCATCTGCCATCCTCAGCTTTCCTGGGAAGGGACAGGCTGACCATCTTCTATCCAGGCCAGCCAAAGCTCTGCAATAAGTGTGGAGATAAAGGACATCTCGCATCCTCCTGTCCAGTGATGAAGTGCTCTCTGTGTCAGGGTATAGGACATTTGGCGAAGGATTGTAATATCATCAGGTGCAATCTGTGCAATGCGGTGGGACATCCTTACAGTCAGTGTCCTGAGGCAATGCACAACAATCCTGAGCTCATGAGAGAGTTCTTCCGCATGGACATGGAGGATGCTCGGAGCTCAGCAGCTGGGGTGCCTGTGAGTCCATCTGAGTCTGTGTCAATACCTAATGTGTCTCCCCAATCTGTGGTGCCCCAGTCTGTGCCAATACCTAATGTGTCTGTGTCTCCCCAGTCTGTGCGTTTACCTAGTGTGCCCATGTCTTCTGTAGGTAAGGTATCGGTTGCCAAAAATGTGTCCAATCCTTCTGTGTCTGTGTCTTCTAAAATTGCAGAGGCAGCAAGAGGTGCTGAGGCAGGTGCGTCAGGTGTGGTGCCAACCCCCCTCCCCCGACGCTGCAGGGTTTCTATTGAGGATCGTGGGGTGCAGAGGAGTGGGGTGGATGGTGGAGAGGCTGGCCTGGTGGTGGATAAGGGAAGGGGGAGTGGGGGGGTGGGGGGTGAAGGGGAGGATGGGGGTGGGGAGGCTGTTGAGTCTGGTTTGTCTAAGGATGATATGGAGTGGTTGGAGGATAGGAGGAGGAGGGGCAAAAGAAGGAAAAAAGGGGGTTCCGTTACCTTAAATCCTAAATTTTTGCCTTTAGAAAATAAGTTTAAGGTCCTGTCTGATGATGATGATGATGATGAGGATGAATGGGACTCATTCAGTTCTGCATCCTCTATGGATGATGAGTGCCAGGGTGCAACAAAGCGCGCCGGTTCTCCAGGAAGAGGGAGTAGTCAGGCAAAGAAACGGCTGCCTCAACTACCCTAATGGCAGTTCCCACTCCGTTAAAAGTGGCAACCATTAATGTTGCCAGCTTAAGATCAGTAAGTGCTCGTCATATGGCTTTATTTTTGCTCAGCGAGTTTGATGCTGACATTTTGTTTTTACAAGAGACCCATCTGAGTAGTCTGGCCGATATACATCTGGCAAAGAAGGAGTGGAGACGTGGTCCCTCATTTTGGTCTCTTGCGGCCGAGCCTTACAGCGGAGTTGCAGTCCTTTTTTCTGGTATGGTAACGTGCCGGCGGGTAATTGAGGTAGAGATAGGGAGATGCATGGTCTTAGACGTCTCTGTGAAGGGGCAGGACTTGCGCCTGATTAACATCTATGGTCCCCAGACGAAGTGGGACAGGAAATGCCTCTTTACAAAGATTAAGCCTTTTCTTTTTACGGCCCAGCAGGTTATCTTTGGAGGTGATTTCAACACCATTACTAGGTCTAAAGACAGGAGAGGTTTCAGAGATAAGCTGGGCTATGACACCCTTTTTCTTAATGCGATAGTTAGGGAAGCAGGTCTGGTAGATGCGCACATTAAGCGCTGCCCAGACAGCACGGGGTTCACTTTTCAGCGAGGTAGTAGTCAGAGTAGGATAGATAGGTTTTTTTTAAAGGGAGACTCCGCTTTTTCAGCACCTGCGTGTCAGGCAGTGGAGTTTTCTGATCACTGTATTCTATCTGTGACTCTGAATGCCCCAGATATGCCACCTAGGGGGAGGGGTATCTGGAGATTGAATTCGGCCCTCCTGGAAGACGAGAGAGTAAGACAATCCTTTGAGGATTTTTTTCAAGCACAGGTAACGATCCTAGACTTTTGCAACAGCAAGTCAGAATGGTGGGAGCTTGTTAAACAGCGGACTGTTGGGCTTTTCAAGGCCATAGGAAGAAAGAAGCAGCAAGATAAGTATATCACCTACCAGCGTTTGCGGAGGAAACTTGACCGCCTTGTTTCGAATGGAGGAGATTCTGGGGCGATCTCTGAGGTGAAGCTCCTCCTTAGGAGACATCAATATGACCGGCACGCCTCTTTGGTTCAGGAGAGGGATTACGGGAAATACCATTCGCCTGACCCTTACCAGAACTGTAAACAGAGCGTAGCAGTTAAGACGGTCAATGGCCTGAGGGACAGTACGGGCTCTCTGACGAAGTCTAGGTCAGGGATCCTGGAGGTTGTCAGGTCATACTATGCCGATCTCCTGGGAGGAAGGAACCTTGATCGGACAAGGATGTTGGGTTTTTTGGACTCTACACCAGGACTGGAAAGTAATGTTCCTTTGATGAATTTGACAGATGAAATCACTGCAGATGAGGTAATTCAGGCTATTGATAAACTAGCCATCAAGAAAACTCCAGGGCCAGATGGTTTGACAGCCGAGTTCTATAAATGTTTTAAAACGATCCTGGCTCCCTACCTTGCGGAGGTTTTTAATGGCTGTTTGAATGAGGGTTCTCTCCCTCCCTCCATGAGGCAATCTGCAGTGATCCTTCTGTCAAAGGGTAAAGATCCTTCCATGATTGGGAATTGGCGCCCCATTAGCCTTCTTAATGTCGATAGAAAGATACTGGCAAAGATTTTCTTCTGGCGATTATCACCAGTTGCAGGCAGTTTGTTATCCCGCCACCAGCACTGTTCGGTCCAAGGTAGAAGCACTTTCTCAGCAGTGTTAGCTGTCCGGGAGGCCTTGGAGCGTTGTAGGGCTGCTGGTTGGGGTAAATATTTGCTGACATTGGATCAGGCTAAGGCCTTTGATCGGGTTAATCATGAGTACTTGTGGCTCCTTCTTGACAAATATGGCCTGGAGGGGGGTTTCATTGATTGGCTCAAGATTTTGTACAAAGGGGCTGAAAGCTTTCCTTTGGTTAATGGTTGGGTCGGGCAGCCCTTTGCAGTCGGCTCGGGTGTGCGTCAGGGGTGTCCATTGAGTCCTCTGCTATATGTGTTTGCAATCGACCCCTTCATTAGAAGGCTAGAGAGTGGACTATTGTGTGGGGTACCTTTGGGCATCGCTGGTGAGCCTCCTTTGAAGGTTGTGGCCTATGCTGATGATGTTTCTGTTTTTATCTCTGGGACTGCGGAGGCGCAGGAGGTGGTCTCAGTGATAGGGCAGTATGTAGAGGCATCTGGTTCAAAGGTCAACCAGGACAAGTGTGAAGCTTTCTGGATGGGTGTGGAAGGGGAGAGCTTTGTTCTCCCGGATGACTTCCCGGAGCCCCAACAAAAAATTCGAGTTCTAGGCATTGAATTCGGCCCAGGTGACTATGGTCATGCAAATTGGGTGAACAGGCTGGAGAATGCCGATGCCAAGGTGGCAAGCTGGAAAGGTTGGCAGCTTTCCTTGAGGGAAAAGGTTGATCTGATCAAGACTTACCTGATTCCGATTTTTCTGTATGTCAGTTTTGTTTGCGTTTTGCCAGTTTCTCTCTATACCAGGATCTATAGTTGTTTCTTCCAGCTGTTATGGGGGAACAGAATAAACCTTGTCAAAAGGAATGTGACTTACCTTCCTAGGCGGGAGGGTGGTCTAGGGATGGTCAACCCTGTAGTCTTTTTCTCTCTGATGTTTCTGAAGTACAATCTTGGTAACATGTTGGCAGAGAGACCGCCTGGGTGGGTTGGTATTTTCCAGTCCTGGTTTAGGCCCTTTCTGCGAGACTGGGAGAATGGTGGGCCAGTGAAGAGCCTGAGGGTCAAGCATGAACAGCTCCCGGCTTATGTTGCCCTGTGTTTGAAAATGCTTCGGCAGTGGCAAGTAACAGCAGGAGAAGTCAGATCTCTTCCAAGGAAACTTCTTGAGAAGCGGATCATGAGCTCTGCTTTTTGCGAGCCACTGGCCTTGAGGGATTGCCCAAGCCTGGTTTTGGGGGTGGGTTTGCGATTGATTAATTTGGAGAGAATCCCAATGAAGTTTAGGGATCAGGCTTGGCTTGCCTTTCATGGAAAACTATATGTGAAGGGCAACTTGAAGTTTCTTTCCATGAGTGATCGGGGCTGCCCGAGAGTGGAGTGTGGAGGAGTGGTGGAGTCCATGGATCACTTTCTACTTCAGTGCCCTTTTAATATAGAGGTGTACAAGAGGGTTGGGAGGGCTCTGAGTATACCCTTCCTCCCCCATATGAGTTATGCAGAGTGGGTGTATGGGGCATTCCAGACTCGTCGGGATTATGATTTGGAAACACTTTTTTTAGTTAGTCTGGTAGTCCGTTATTTCACGTGGAGTGCACGGTGTCAGGTATCCTTACGGGGTAAAATCCTCCCTGTCGAAGTGGTGGTGCAGGACATTCTGGGTGAGGTTGGGAAGATTCGGGGTCTTGAGAAAGGCAGGTGGCAGCAGGAGGTCTGGATAAGGGCGTGGAGGAATATCAGGACTCTGTAGCTGCTGCCTGTTGATCTCGGGGTGTGCGGCTTTTCTTTGTATTCTTGATTCACTCCCCTAGATTTTCAAGATGAAATATATTTTTGATAAAAGGCTCCATGCATGGTGACGGTGATGTTCCTTAGTCTGGCTCTCCCGTAGGGATTGTGTTGTGCGCAATTTGTTTTGTACCATTTATTATGTTCTTGTTTTGTATTATCAAATTCAATTATTTTGTAAATATGTTTTATTTATTTATTATGGTTTTATTGTATATAAGTTGTTGTTTGTAAGATTTTTCAATAAACAAAATTAACCCCTCATAATGGGCACAGCGGGTGTACAGACCCGGGAACTCAGCACAGGGATGGTGGGAGCCCCTCATAATGGGCACAGCGGGTGTACAGACCTGGGAACTCAGCACAGGGATGGTGAGAACCCCTCATAATGGGCACAGCGGGTGTACAGACCCGGGAACTCAGCACAGGGATGGTGAGAACCCCTCATATTAGGCACAGCGGGTGTACAGACCTGGGAACTCAGCACAGGGATGGTGAGAACTCCTCATAATGGGCACAGCGGGTGTACAGACCCGGGAACTCAGCACAGGGATGGTGAGAACCCCTCATAATGGGCACAGCGGGTGTACAGACCCGGGAACTCAGCACAGGGATGGTGAGAACCCCTCATAATGGGCACAGCGGGTGTACAGACCCGGGAACTCAGCACAGGGATGGTGGGAACCCCTCATAATGGGCACAGCGGGTGTACAGACCCGGGAACTCAGCACAGGGATGGTGGGAACCCCTCATAATGGGCACAGCGGGTGTACAGACCCGGGAACTCAGCACAGGGAGGGTGGGAACCCCTCATAATGGGCACAGCGGGTGTACAGACCCGGGAACTCAGCACAGGGATGGTGGGAACCCCTCATAATGGGCACAGCGGGTGTACAGACCCGGGAACTCAGCACAGGGATGGTGGGAACCCCTCATAATGGAGATCTCACTAACAGAGCTCCCCAGAGATCTAGGACATTTTTAGGGGTGTTGGGGGGGTTTTATCAAGCATTTTCCATTTACTGTGATATCAGTTCAGGGTGGATAAGCTATGTGAACTCTAACGGTGTATTTCCCTGCAGGGTGTGGTTGAGCGGGTTGGATGGCGGTGATGGGTTCGTCTTTCCAGCATTGGCGGATTATCCTGCACCATCCCCGAAACTGAGAAGAAGCTCCGCATTTAAGCAGACTGTGACATGACACAGAAGGAGGGGCCAGACCTGGATCACATGACACAGGAGGAGGGGCCAGACCTGGATTACATGCCACAGGAGGAGGGGCCAGACCTGGATTACATGACACAGGAGGAGGAACCAGACCTGGATCACATGCCACAGGAGGAGGGGCCAGATCTGGATCACATGACACAGGAGGAGGGGCCAGACCTGGATCACATGACACAGGAGGAGGGGCCAGACCTGGATCACATGACACAGGAGGAGGGGCCAGACCTGGATCACATGGCACAGAAGGAGGGACTGGACCTGGAGCTGTCAGTGGATTCCCTCATTGGTGAGTGCTCTTTTCCTGTACACATCTATTCTGTACAAAGACTCCTTCATTTCTCCATCCTTCTGGAATACATGTGTATCTTCTTCTGGGAGGAGGGGGGTAATGAAACATGACCCCCCCAAACAGGAATCCTAACTAGAGATGGGCCAAACACCCACCAGTTCAGTTCGCACCAGAACAGCCCACCATCACAAAAAGTTTGGACTGGAACAGCGAACCCCATTGAACTCTATGGGACCCGAACTTGAAAAATCAAAAGTGCCCAATTTGAAGGCTTATATGCAAATTATTGGCCATAAAAAGGGGTGTGGGGGTCTGGGTACTGCCCTGGGGGACATGTTCCAATGCAAACCTTTTTTTTAAAAACAATCTTTTTTATAGGAGCAGTGATCTTAATAATGCCTAAAATGAAACACTAAAAAATGAAAAATTGCTTTCAATATAGTGCCTGGGGGCCCCCCTTAGTCTGCCTGTAAAGTGACACATCTGTACCATGTATAGAACCTGCTGCAGCAAAACTGACATTTCTAAAAAGAATTCTTTCAAATGTGCTTCTGGGGGGGGGTTGGGTGTCGATGCGTGGTTGGGGGGCAAGGTCCTCTTTCCAACAACCCTGGCCGGTGGTTGTGGGGGGTCTGCGGGCAGGGGCCTTATCGGAATCTGGAAGCTCCCTTTAACAAGGGGCCCACCAAATCCCAGCCCCCCTATGTGAATGAGTATGGGGTACATAGTGCCCCTACCTATTCACCAACAAAAGCTAAAAAAAAAAGAAAAACACAGTTGTTGACAATTCCTTTATTAAAAATAAAAAAACAATGTCCCCCGGTGTAGATCCATCATCAATCATGATGCCCGCCTATCAGTGCCCATCAATTCTACATATCAGTGTAGCCTATCAGTGCCCAATTCTACATATCAGTGCCACCTCATCAGTGCCCATCAATTCTACATATCAGTGCCTCCTCATCAGTGCCCATCAATTCTACATATCAGTGCCACCTCATCAGTGCCCATCAATTCTACATATCAGTGCCTCCTCATCAGTGCCCATCAATTCTACATATCAGTGCCTCCTCATCAGTGCCCATCAATTCTACATATCAGTGCCTCCTCATCAGTGCCCAATTCTACATATCAGTGCCGCCTCATCAGTGCCCATCAATTCTACATATCAGTACCGCCTATCAGTGCCCATCAGTGCTGCCTCATCAGTGCCCATCAATTCTACATATCAGTGCCTCCTCATCAGTGCCCAATTCTACATATCAGTGCCACCTCATCAGTGCCCATCAATTCTACATATCAGTGCCACCTCATCAGTGCCCATCAATTCTACATATCAGTGCCTCCTCATCAGTGCCCATCAATTCTACATATCAGTGCCACCTCATCAGTGCCCATCAATTCTACATATCAGTGCCACCTCATCAGTGCCCATCAATTCTACATATCAGTGCCACCTCATCAGTGCCCATCAATTCTACATATCAGTGCCACCTCATCAGTGCCCATCAATTCTACATATCAGTGCCTCCTCATCAGTGCCCATCAATTCTACATATCAGTGCCACCTCATCAGTGCCCATCAATTCTACATATCAGTGCCACCTCATCAGTGCCCATCAATTCTACATATCAGTGCCTCCTCATCAGTGCCCAATTCTACATATCAGTGCCTCCTCATCAGTGGCCATCAATTCTACATATCAGTGCCAGCTCATCAGTGCCCATCAGTGCCTCCTCATCAGTGGCCATCAATTCTACATATCAGTGCCACCTCATCAGTGCCCATCAGTGCTGCCTCATCAGTGCCCATCAATTCTACATATCAGTGCCTCCTCATCAGTGCCCAATTCTACATATCAGTGCCGCCTCATCAGTGCCCATCAATTCTACATATCAGTACCGCCTATCAGTGCCCATCAGTGCTGCCTCATCAGTGCCCATCAATTCTACATATCAGTGCCTCCTCATCAGTGCCCAATTCTACATATCAGTGCCACCTCATCAGTGCCCATCAATTCTACATATCAGTGCCACCTCATCAGTGCCCATCAATTCTACATATCAGTGCCACCTCATCAGTGCCCATCAATTCTACATATCAGTGCCACCTCATCAGTGCCCATCAGTGCTGCCTCATCAGTGCCCATCAATTCTACATATCAGTGCCTCCTCATCAGTGCCCAATTCTACATATCAGTGCCCATCAATTCTACATATCAGTGCCTCCTCATCAGTGCCCAATTCTACATATCAGTGCCTCCTCATCAGTGCCCAATTCTACATATCAGTGCCGCCTCATCAGTGGCCATCAATTCTACATATCAGTGCCTCCTCATCAGTGCCCAATTCTACATATCAGTGCCTCCTCATCAGTGCCCAATTCTACATATCAGTGCCGCCTCATCAGTGCCCATCAATTCTACATATCAGTACCGCCTATCAGTGCCCATCAGTGCTGCCTCATCAGTGCCCATCAATTCTACATATCAGTGCCTCCTCATCAGTGCCCAATTCTACATATCAGTGCCACCTCATCAGTGGCCATCAATTCTACATATCAGTGCCACCTCATCAGTGCCCATCAATTCTACATATCAGTGCCACCTCATCAGTGCCCATCAATTCTACATATCAGTGCCTCCTCATCAGTGCCCAATTCTACATATCAGTGCCGCCTCATCAGTGCCCATCAATTCTATATATCAGTGCCGCCTCATCAGTGCCCATCAATTCTACATATCAGTGCCTCCTCATCAGTGCCAAATTCTACATATCAGTGCCACCTCATCAGTGCCCATCAATTCTACATATCAGTGCCTCCTCATCAGTGCCCATCAATTCTACATATCAGTGCCGCCTCATCAGTGCCCATCAATTCTACATATCAGTGCCCATCAATTCTACATATCAGTGCCACCTCATCAGTGCCCATCAATTCTACATATCAGTGCCACCTCATCAGTGCCCATCAATTCTACATATCAGTGCCGCCTATCAGTGCCCATCAATTCTACATATCAGTGTAGCTTATCAGTGCCCAATTCTACATATCAGTGCCACCTCATCAGTGCCCATCAATTCTACATATCAGTGCCTCCTCATCAGTGCCCATCAATTCTACATATCAGTGCCACCTCATCAGTGCCCATCAGTGCTGCCTCATCAGTGCCCATCAATTCTACATATCAGTGCCTCCTCATCAGTGCCAAATTCTACATATCAGTGCCACCTCATCAGTGCCCATCAATTCTACATATCAGTGCTGCCTCATCAGTGCCCATCAATTCTACATATCAGTGCCACCTCATCAGTGCCCATCAATTCTACATATCAGTGCCACCTCATCAGTGCCCATCAATTCTACATATCAGTGCCTCCTCATCAGTGCCCAATTCTACATATCAGTGCCACCTCATCAGTGCCCATCAATTCTACATATCAGTGCCTCCTCATCAGTGCCCATCAATTCTACATATCAGTGCCTCCTCATCAATGCCCAATTCTACATATCAGTGCCACCTCATCAGTGCCCATCAATTCTACATATCAGTGCTGCCTCATCAGTGCCCATCAATTCTACATATCAGTGCCACCTCATCAGTGCCCATCAATTCTACATATCAGTGCCACCTCATCAGTGCCCATCAATTCTACATATCAGTGCCACCTCATCAGTGCCCATCAATTCTACATATCAGTACCACCTCATCAGTGCTCATCAATTCTACGTATCAGTGCCACCTCATCAGTGCCCATCAATTCTACATATCAGTGTCTCCTCATCAGTGCCCAATTCTACATATCAGTGCCACCTCATCAGTGCCCATCAATTCTACATATCAGTGCCACCTCATCAGAGCCCATCAATTATACATATCAGTGCCACCTCATCAGTGCCCATCAGTGTTGCCTCATCAGAGCCCATCAGTGCTGCCTCATCAGAGCCCATCAGTGAAGGAGAAAACTAAATTTTATAACAGAAACAAAGAAAAACTTCTTTTTTTTTAAATTCTGGTATTTTTTAGTTTGTTTAGCAGAAAATAAAACCCCCCAGAGGTGATGAAATACCACCAAAAGAAAGTTCTATTTGTGGGAAGAATATGATAGAACTTTAGTTTGGGTACAGTGTTGTATGACCGCGTAATTGTCATTCAAAGTGCGACAGCTGAACATTGTCCTTGGCAGGAAGGGGCGAAAGTGCCCGGTATTGAAGTGGTTAAAACCGATATTTTAACAAAAAGTTTTTAGCATTGATAGTATCAAAAATGTAAAAATAGAGAAAAAAAACGACAAGGGGTCCCCCGCAAAATCCATACCAGACCCTTATCCCACGGCAGAGGCTGGCAGGCCAGGAAAGGGGAGTGAGATGCGAGTGCCCCCCTCCTGAACCATACCTGGCCATTGCCCCTTAACATGGGGGGTGTTTTGGGGCGGGGGCACCGGACTCGAAAAAAGAAAAAAAAACGCTTTTCCTGCGAGGAAAGCTGACCGCTGAATGGCTGCTCCTCCGGGTGCCAGTTCTTAAATAGGTAAGGGGTGGGACCAACTGGTGACTGTCCACTTGAGACATCATTAACCAAACATGCACTGGTCCGTGATGTCACAAGGGGCAGGTGACATCACCAGGTGGCCCGACCCTTTCTTATATAAGAACTGTCCAACGGCGGAGCAGGAATTCGGCGGTCAGCCTTTCTCATGGGAGGAGCTGTTTTTTTCTCTTTCAGATTCGGCAGGGATTGTGATTGGTGATGGATCTACGTCGGAAGACATCATTTTTTTAATAAAGTCATTGTAACATTCGTATTTGTGTTTTGTTTTTTTTATTGACACTTTTTGGGTAAATGAGTAGGGGTACAAAGTACTTCATACTCATTCACATAAAGGGTCTGGGACCTGGGGGCCCCCTTGTTAAAGGGGGCTTTCAGTTTCTGATTAGCCCCCTGCCTGCAGACCCCAACAACCACCCCCAGGGTGGTGCCCTGCCCCAAAGCACCCCCCATGTTCAAGGCATGTTGCCAGGTATGGAATGGAGGGGGGCCCCCACGCTGTTTTTTTTTCACTTTTTTATATTGCCAGCAATAATTTCATTTTTTATTCGGTTGTCAGCGGGGGAAGCCCATTGACAGCTGATGACTCATCAGGAACTCTGTTCCTTAAAGCGGAGCGCCACCGAAAAATTTTTTTTAAAAGTCAGCAGCTACAAATACTGCAGCTGCTGACTTTTAAAACATGGACACTCACCTGTCCAGGGCGCACGCGATGTCGGCACCCGAGGCTGAACCGTCTCTCCATCCTCAGGTGCTGCCGCCTCCATCTTCAGTAAGGGAATCAGGAAGTGAAGCCGTGCGGCTTCACTTCCCGGTTCCCTACTGCGCATGCGCGAGTCGCGCAGCGCAATACGGATGGTCCCTGCTGCCTCTGGGACCCATGTGTTTCCCAGCAGGCAGCGGGGAGGGAGCAGGAAGTGGCGTAAATACCCGCAGATTCTGCGGCTATCTATGCCAGAAGTGGGTACAGATACCTGTAATATACAGGTATCTGTACCCCCCTCCCCCCTGAAAGGTGCCAACTGTTTTACCGGAGGGGGGGAGGAATCTGATGAGTGGAAGCTTCCCCCAATCGGCGCTTAAAATGCACTGTGCGGGGTGCAGTGCATTGTGGGGCGCTCGACAGGTGAACATCCTGCAAATTCGCGTGTTCGATCAACGGGCATACAGGTGATGTTCGGCCAAACTTTTGCTCGGCCCAAACTGTTCGCCCAACACTAATCCTGACCCGATCTGTATTCCTAACCCTAATCCTATCCTTATTCCTAACCCTAATCCTATCCTTATTCCTAACCCTAATCCTATCCTTATTCCTAACCCTAATCCTATCCTTATTCCTAACCCGAATCCTATCCTCATGCCTAACCCTAATCCTATCCTTATTCCTAATCCTAATCCTATCCTTATTCCTAACCCTAATCCTATCCTCATTCCTAACCCTAATCATATCTGTATTCCTAATCCTAATCCTATCCTTATTCCTAACCCTAATCCTATCTGTATTCCTAACCCTAATCCTATCTGTATTCCTAACCCTAATCCTATCCTTATTCCTAACCCTAATCCTATCCTCATTCCTAACCCTAATCCTATCTGTATTCCTAATCCTAATCCTATCTGTATTCCTAACCCTAATCCTATCTGTATTCCTAACACTAATCCTATCTGTATTCCTAACCCTAAACCTATCCTCATTCCTAACCCTAATCCTATCTGTATTCCTAACCCTAATCCTATCTGTATTCCTAATCCTAATCCTATCCTCATTCCTAACCCTAATCCTATCTGTATTCCTAACCCTAATCCTATCTGTATTCCTAACCCTAATCCTATCTGTATTACTAACCCTAATCCTATCCTTATTCCTAACCCTAATCCTATCTGTATTCCTAATCCTATCTGTATTACTAACCCTAATCCTATCTGTATTCCTAACCCTAATCCTATCTGTATTCCTAACCCTAATCCTATCTGTATTACTAACCCTAATCCTATCCTTATTCCTAACCCTAATCCTATCTGTATTCCTAATCCTATCTGTATTACTAACCCTAATCCTATCTGTATTACTAACCCTAATCCTATCTGTATTCCTAACCCTAATCCTATCTGTATTACTAACCCTAATCCTATCCTTATTCCTAACCCTAATCCTATCTGTATTCCTAATCCTATCTGTATTACTAACCCTAATCCTATCTGTATTACTAACCCTAATCCTATCTGTATTCCTAACCCTAATCCTATCTGTATTACTAACCCTAATCCTATCCTTATTCCTAACCCTAATCCTATCTGTATTCCTAATCCTATCTGTATTACTAACCCTAATCCTATCTGTATTCCTAATCCTAATCCTATCCTCATTCCTAACCCTAATCCTATCTGTATTCCTAACCCTAATCCTATCCTCATTCCTAACCCTAATCCTATCCTCATTCCTAACCCTAATCCTATCCTTATTCCTAACCCTAATCCTATCTGTATTACTAACCCTAATCCTATCCTTATTCCTAACACTAATCCTATCCTTATTCCTAATCCTATCCTTACTCCTAACCCTAATTCTATCATTTTTCCTAACCCTAATAGGGATGAGCTTCGAGTTCGAGTCGAACTCATGTTCGACTCGAACATTGGCTGTTCGCAAGTTCGCCGAACACCGAACAATTTGGGGTGTTCGCGGCAAATTCGAATGCCGCGGAACACCCTTTAAAAGTCTATGGGAGAAATCAAAAGTGCTAATTTTAAAGGCTTATATGCATATCCTGTGGCATTCCCCGTGACGTCACAGGGAAGTCCCGTCAAGTCACCGTGCGTCAGAGGGGGGCGGGGTCACCGGGTGGCCCCGCCCCCCGTTATTTAAGAACCGTCAGACGAGGAGACGCCGTCACACAGCGGGAGCCTCCCTCCATGCATGGATGCGGAGCGGCCCGCAGAAGAAAATTCAGAAGAGAAGATGAAGATGAAGAAGATGAACAAGATGAAGAAGAGAAGAGGATGAAGAAGAAGATGAAGAGAAGAGCGGGAGCCTCCCCTCATGCCATGGGTGCGGAGAGGCCTGAGGAGAAGAAGATAGAAGACGCCGCGGAGGAGATGCTGGACGAGAACGCCGGAGGAAGAACCAGAAGAGCCAGAAGAACCAGAAGAAGATGAAGGAAGATAGAAGAAGCATTTAAATAAAGGAATTGTCAAAAACTGTCTCTTGTCATTTTTAACTATTTTGACACTTTTTTAGTGAAATGGTAGGGGTAAGTACCCCCTTACCATTTCACACAGGGGGGGGGCCGGGAACTGGGGGTCCCCTTGTTAAAGGGGGCTTCCAGATTCCGATAAGCCCCCCGCCCGCAGACCCCCACAACCACCGGCCATGGTTGTGGGGATGAGGCCCTTGTCCTCATCAACATGGGGACAAGGTGTTTTGGGGGGCTACCCCAAAGCACCCTCCCAATGTTGAGGGCATGTGGCCTGGTACGGTTCAGGAGGGGGGGGGGCCGCACTCTCGTCCCCCCCTCTTTTCCTGCCGCCTGCCAGGTTGTGTGCTCGGATAAGGGTCTGGTATGGATTTTTGGGGGAACCCCACGCCGTTTTTTTTTTTTTTTTTTTTTGGCGCGGGGTTCCCCTTAAAATCCATACCAGACCTGAAGGGTCTGGTATGGAATTTAGGGGGAACCCCACGTCATTTTTTTAAAAAATTTTGGCCGGGGTTCCCCTTAATATCCATACCAGACCTGAAGGGCCTGGTATGGAATTTAGGGGGACCCCCCCACGTCATTTTTTTTTTTTTTTAATTTTGGTTCGGGGTTTCCCTGTGGGGAATTCCCATGCCGTTTTTATCAATGAACTTCTATGTGTATTGTCGGCAATGCAATAGCCGCGGGTAGTTTTAAATGGCTTTTTTTCTTTCGAAATGTCATTTTGCTGTCAGACTGTTCTAAACACAGGAAACATGCGCCCCTTTACAGGCATACTATAGACACCCCCCAGGTACGAAATTTAAAGGGATATTACACTTTTATTGTTTGACTTTAAGCATTATTAAAATCACTGCTCCTGAAAAAACGGCCGTTTTTAAAAATTTTTTTGCATTGATCCATGTCCCCTGGGGCAGGACCCAGGTCCCCAAACACTTTTTATGACAATAACTTGCATATTAGCCTTTAAAATTAGCACTTATGATTATTCATGTTCGTGTCCCATAGACTTTAACGGTGTTCGCGTGTTCGAACGAACTATTTTCCTAACCCTAACCCTAACCCTAACCCTAACCCTAACCCTAAACCCTAATCCAATCCGTATTCCTAACCCTAACTGTATCCCTAACCCTAGCTGTAGTCCTAATCCTATCTGTATTCCTAACACTAATCCTGACCCTATCCTTATTCCTAAGCCTAATCCTACCCTTTTTCCTAACCCTAGCTGTATTCCTAACCCTAATCCTATCCTTATTCCTAACCCTAATCCTATCTGTATTCCTAACCCTAATCCTATCCTTATTCCTAACCCTAATCCTATCTGTATTCCTAACCCTAATCCTAACCTTATTCCTAACCTTAATCCTATCCGTATTCCTAACCCTAATCCTATCTGTATTCCTAACACTAACCCTAATCCTATCTGTATTCCTAACCCTAATCCTATCCTCATTCCTAACCCTAATCCTATCCTCATTCCTAACCCTAATCCTATCCTTATTCCTAAACATAATCCTATCCTTATTCCTAACCCTAATCCTATCCTCATTCCTAACCCTAATCCTATCTTTATTCCTAACCCTAATCCTATCTGTATTCCTAACCCTAATCCTATCCTCATTCCTAACCCTAATCCTATCTGTATTCCTAACCCTAATCCTATCCTTATTCCTAAACATAATCCTATCCTTATTCCTAACCCTAACCCTAATCCTATCTGTATTCCTAACCCTAATCCTAACCTTATTCCTAACCTTAATCCTATCCTTATTCCTAACCCTAATCCTAACCTTATTCCTAACCCTAATCCTATCCTTATTCCTAACACTAACCCTAATCCTATCTGTATTCCTAACCCTAATCCTATCCTCATTCCTAACCCTAATCCTATCCTCATTCCTAACCCTAATCCTATCCTTATTCCTAAACATAATCCTATCCTCATTCCTAACCCTAATCCTATCTGTATTCCTAACCCTAATCCTATCTGTATTCCTAATCCTATCTGTATTCCTAACCCTAATCCTATCCTCATTCCTAACCCTAATCCTATCTGTATTCCTAATCCTATCCTTATCCCTAACCCTAACACTATCTGTATTCCCAACCCTAACACTATCTGTATTCCTAACCCTAATCCTATCTGTATTCCTAACCCTAATCCTATCTGTATCCCTAACCCCAATCCTATCCTTATTCGTAACCCTAATCCTATCTGTATTCCTAACCCTAATCCTATCCTTATTCCTAACCCTAATCCTATCCTTATTCCTAACCCTAATCCTATCCTTATTCCTAACCCTAATCCTATCCTTATTCCTAACCCTAATCCTATCTGTATTCCTAATCCTATCCTTACTCCTAACCCTAATTCTATAATTTTTCCTAACCATAATCCAATCCGTATTCCTAACCCTAACCGTAATCCTAACCCTAACTGTATTCCTAACCCTAACTGTATTCCTAACCCTAACTGTATTCCTAACCCTAACTGTATTCCTAACCCTAACTGTATTCCTAACCCTAACTGTATTCCTAACCCTAACTGTATTCCTAACCCTAACTGTATTCCTAACCCTAACTGTATTCCTAACCCTAACTTTATTCTAACCCTAACTGTATTCCTAACCCTAACTGTATTCCTAACCCTAACTGTATTCCTAACCCTAACTGTATTCCTAACCCTAACTGTATTCCTAACCCTAACTGTATTCCTAACCCTAACTGTATTCCTAACCCTAACTGTATTCCTAACCCTAACTGTATTCCTAACCCTAACTGTATTCCTAACCCTAACTGTATTCCTAACCCTAACTGTATTCCTAACCCTAACTGTATTCCTAACCCTAACTGTATTCCTAACCCTAACTGTATTCCTAACCCTAACTGTATTCCTAACCCTAACTGTATTCCTAACCCTTATCCTATCTGTATTCCTAACCCTAATCCTATCTGTATTCCTAACCCTAATCCTATCCTTATTCCTAACCCTAATCCTATCCTCATTCCTAACCCTAATCCTATCAGTATTCCTAACCCTAAACCTAATCCTATCTGTATTCCTAACCCTAATCCTATCTGTATTCCTAACCCTAATCCTATCTGTATTCCTAACCCTAATCCTATCTGTATTCCTAACCCTAATCCTTTCTATATCCCTAACCCTAATCCTATCCTTATTCCTAACCCCAATCCTATCTGTATTCCTAACCCTAATCCTGACCCTACCTTTATTCCTAACACTAATCCTATCTGTATCCCTAACCCCAATCCTATCCTTATTCCATACCCTAACCCTAGCTGTATTCCTAACCCTAACTTTATTCCTAACCCTAACTGTATTCCTAACCCGAAAGATATTCCTAACCAGCTGTAGTCCTAATCCTATCTGAATTCCTAACACTAATCCTATCTGTATTCCTAACCCTAATCCTATCTGTATTCCTAACCCTAATCCTATCTGTATTCCTAACCCTAATCCTATCTGTATTCCTAACCCTAATCCTATCTGTATTCCTAACCCTAATCCTATCCTTATTCCTAACCCTAATCCTATCCTCATTCCTAACCCTAATCCTATCTGTATTCCTAACCCTAATCCTATCCTTATTCCTAACCCTAATCCTATCCTCATTCCTAACCCTTATCCTATCCTCATTCCTAACCCTAATCCTATCTGTATTCCTAACCCTAATCCTATCCTCATTCCTAACCCTAATCCTATCCTTATTCCTAACCCTAATCCTATCCTTATTCCTAACCCTAATCCTATCTGTATTCCTAACCCTAATCCTATCCGTATTACTAACCCTAATCCTATCCTTATTCCTAACCCTAATCCTATCCTTATTCCTAACCCTAATCCTATCCTTATTCCTAACCCTAATCTTATCTCCTTCCTAACCCTAATCCTATCAGTATTCCTAACACTAATCCTCTCTTTATTCCTAACCCTAGTCCTATCCTTATTCCTAACCCTAATCCTATCTGTATTCCTAACTCTAATCCTAACCTTATTCCTAACCCTAATCCTATCCTTATTCCTAACCCTAACCCTATCCTTATTCCTAACCCTAATCCTATATGTATTCCAAACCCTAATTCTATCCTTATTCCTAACCCTAATCCTATCTGTATTCCTAACCCTAATCCTAACTTTATTCCTAACCCTAATCCTATCCTGATTCCTAACCCTAATCCTAACCTTATTCCTAACCCTAATCCTATCCGTATTCCTAACCCTAATCCTATCTGTATTCCTAACAATATCCCTATCCGTATTCCTAACCCTAATCCTATCCTCATTCCTAACCCTAATCCTATCCTCATTCCTAACACTAACCCTATCTGTATTCCTAATCCTATCCTTATTCCTAATCCTATCCTTACTCCTAACCCTAATTCTATCATTTTTCCTAACCCTAACTGTAATTCTAACCCTAACTGTATTCCTAACCCTAACTGTATTCCTAACACTAATCCTATCTGTATTCCTAACCCTAATCCTATCTGTATTCCTAACCCTAATCCTAACCTTATTCCTAACCCTAATCCTATCTGTATTCCTAACCCTAATCCTATCCTCATTCCTAACCCTAATCCTATCTGTATTCCTAACCCTAATCCTATCTGTATTCCTAACACTAATCCTATCCTCATTCCTAACCCTAATCCTATCCTCATTCCTAACCCTAATCCTATCCTCATTCCTAACCCTAATCCTATGTGTATTCCTAAACCTAATCCTATCTGTATTCCTAACCCTAATCCTATCCTCATTCCTAACCCTAATCCTATCTGTATTCCTAACCCTAATCCTATCTGTATTCCTAACACTAATCCTATCCTCATTCCTAACCCTAATCCTATCCTCATTCCTAACCCTAATCCTATCCTCATTCCTAACCCTAATCCTATCTGTATTCCTAATCCTATCCTTATTCCTAACCCTAATCCTATCCTCATTCCTAACCCTAATCCTATCCTTATTCCTAACCCTAATCCTATCCTCATTCCTAACCCTAATCCTATCTGTATTCCTAACCCTAATCCTATCCTTATTCCTAACCCTAATCCTATCCTCATTCCTAACCCTAATCCTATCCTTATTCCTAACCCGAATCCTATCCTTATGCCTAACCCTAATCCTATCTGTATTACTAACCCTAATCCTATCCTTATTCCTAACCCTAATCCTATCCTCATTCCTAACACTAACACTAACCCTATCTGTATTCCTAATCCTATCCTTATTCCTAATCCTATCCTTACTCCTAACCCTAATTCTATCATTTTTCCTAACCCTAACTGTATTCCTAACCCTAACTGTATTCCTAACACTAATCCTATCTGTATTCCTAACCCTAATCCTATCTGTATTCCTAACCCTAATCCTAACCTTATTCCTAACCCTAATCCTATCTGTATTCCTAACCCTAATCCTATCCTCATTCCTAACCCTAATCCTATCTGTATTCCTAACCCTAATCCTATCTGTATTCCTAACACTAATCCTATCCTCATTCCTAACCCTAATCCTATCCTCATTCCTAACCCTAATCCTATCCTTATTCCTAACCCTAATCCTATCTGTATTCCTAACCCTAATCCTATCTGTATTCCTAACCTAATCCTATCTGTATTCCTAACCCTAATCCTATCCTTATTCCTAACCCTAATCCTATTCTCATTCCTAACCCTAATCCTCTCGTTATTCTTAACCCTAATCCTATCTGTATTCCTAACCCTAATCCTATCTGTATTCCTAACCCTAATCCTATCTGTATTCCTAACCCTAATCCTCTCGTTATTCCTAACCCTAATCCTATCTGTATTCCTAACCCTAATCCTATCCTTATTCCTAACCCTAATCCTATCCTTATTCCTAACCCTAATCCTATCTGTATTCCTAACCCTAATCCTATCCTTATTCCTAACCCTAATCCTATCTGTATTCCTAACCCTAATCCTAACCTTATTCCTAACCTTAATCCTATCCTTATTCCTAACCTTAATCCTATCCTTATTCCTAACCCTAATCGTATCCTGATTCCTAACCCTAATCCTATCCTTATTCCTAACCCTAATCCTATCCTTATTCCTAACACTAACCCTAATCCTATCCTCATTCCTAACCCTAATCTTATCCTCATTCCTAACCCTAATCCTATCCTCATTCCTAACCCTAATCCTATCCTCATTCCTAACCCTAATCCTATCCTCATTCCTAACCCTAATCCTATCCTTATTCCTAATCCTAATCCTATCTGTATTCCTAACCCTAATACTATCCTTATTCCTAACCCTAATCCTATCTTTATTCCTAATCCTATCCTTATTCCTAATCCTAATCCTATCTGTATTCCTAACCCTAATCCTAACCTTATTCCTAACCCTAATCCTACCCTTATTCCTATCCATATTCCTAACCCTAAACCTAATCCTATCTGTATTCCTAACCCTAATACTATCTGTATTCCTAACCCTAATCCTATCTGTATTCCTAACCCTAATCCTCTCGTTATTCCTAACCCTAATCCTATCTGTATTCCTAACCCTAATCCTATCCTTATTCCTAACCCTAATCCTATCCTTATTCCTAACCCTAATCCTATCCTTATTCCTAACCCTAATCCTATCTGTATTCCTAACCCTAATCCTATCCTTATTCCTAACCCTAATCCTATCTGTATTCCTAACCCTAATCCTAACCTTATTCCTAACCTTAATCCTATCCTTATTCCTAACCTTAATCCTATCCTTATTCCTAACCCTAATCGTATCCTGATTCCTAACCCTAATCCTATCCTTATTCCTAACCCTAATCCTATCCTTATTCCTAACACTAACCCTAATCCTATCTGTATTCCAAACCCTAATCCTATCCTCATTCCTAACCCTAATCCTATCCTCATTCCTAACCCTAATCCTATCCTCATTCCTAACCCTAATCCTATCCTCATTCCTAACCCTAATCCTATCCTTATTCCTAATCCTAATCCTATCTGTATTCCTAACCCTAATACTATCCTTATTCCTAACCCTAATCCTATCTTTATTCCTAATCCTATCCTTATTCCTAATCCTAATCCTATCTGTATTCCTAACCCTAATCCTAACCTTATTCCTAACCCTAATCCTACCCTTATTCCTATCCATATTCCTAACCCTAAACCTAATCCTATCTGTATTCCTAACCCTAATACTATCCTTATTCCTAACCCTAATCCTATCCTTATTCCTAACCCTAATCCTATCCTTATTCCTAACCCTAATCCTATCCTTATTCCTAACCCTATCCTCATTACTAACCCTAATCCTATCTGTATTCCTAACCCTAATCCTATCTGTATTCCTAACACTAATCCTGACCCTATCCTTTTTCCTAAGCCTAATCCTACCCTTTTTCCTAACCCTAGCTGTATTCCTAACCCTAATCCTATCCGTATTCCTAACCCTAATCCTATCCTCATTCCTAACCCTAATCCTATCTGTATTCCTAACACTATCCCTATCCGTATTCCTAACCCTAATCCTATCCTCATTCCTAACCCTAATCCTATCTGTATTCCTAACCCTAATCCTATCCGTATTCCTAACCCTAATCCTATCCTCATTCCTAACCCTAATCCTATCTGTATTCCTAACCCTAATCCTATCCTTATTCCTAACCCTAATCCTATCCTTATTCCTAACCCTAATCCTATCCTCATTCCTAACCCTAATCCTATCTGTATTCCTAACCCTAATCCTATCCTTATTCCTAACCCGAATCCTATCCTCATGCCTAACCCTAATCCTATCTGTATTACTAACCCTAATCCTATCCTTATTCCTAACCCTAATCCTATCCTCATTCCTAACCCTAATCCTATCCTCATTCCTAACACTAACCCTATCTGTATTCCTAATCCTATCCTTATTCCTAATCCTATCCTTACTCCTAACCCTAATTCTATCATTTTTCCTAACCCTAACTGTATTCCTAACCCTAACTGTATTCCTAACACTAATCCTATCTGTATTCCTAACCCTAATCCTATCTGTATTCCTAACCCTAATCCTATCTGTATTCCTAACCCTAATCCTAACCTTATTCCTAACCCTAATCCTATCTGTATTCCTAACCCTAATCCTATCCTCATTCCCAACCCTAATCCTATCTGTATTCCTAACCCTAATCCTATCTGTATTCCTAACACTAATCCTATCCTCATTCCTAACCCTAATCCTATCCTCATTCCTAACCCTAATCCTATCCTCATTCCTAACCCTAATCCTATGTGTATTCCTAAACTTAATCCTATCTGTATTCCTAAACCTAATCCTATCTGTATTCCTAACCCTAATCCTATCCTTATTCCTAACCCTAATCCTATCTGTATTCCTAACCCTAATCCTATCTGTATTCCTAACCCTAATCCTATCCTTATTCCTAACCCTAATCCTATCCTTATTCCTAACCCTAATCCTATCCTTATTCCTAACACTAACCCTAATCCTATCTGTATTCCAAACCCTAATCCTATCCTCATTCCTTACCCTAATCCTATCTGTATTCCTAACCCTAATCCTATCTGTATTCCTAACCCTAATCCTATCCTCATTCCTAACCCTAATCCTATCTGTATTCCTAACCCTAATCCTATCTGTATTCCTAACCCTAATCCTATCTGTATTCCTAACCCTAATCCTGTCCTCATTCCTAACCCTAATCTTATCTGTATTCCTAACACTAATCCTATCTGTATTCCTAACCCTAATCCTATCTGTATTCCTAACCCTAATCCTATCCTCATTCCTAACACTAATCCTATCTGTATTCCTAACACTAATCCTATCCTTATTCCTAACCCTAATCCTATCCTTATTCCTAACCCTAATCCTATCCTCATTCCTAACCCTAATCCTATCTGTATTCCTAACACTAATCCTATCCTCATTCCTAACCCTAATCCTATCTGTATTCCTAACCCTAATCCTATCTGTATTCCTAACCCTAATCCTTTCCTTATTCCTAACCCTAATCCTATCTGTATTCCTAACCCTAATCCTATCCTTATTCCTAACCCTAATCCTATCTGTATTCCTAACCCTAATCCTAACCTTATTCCTAACCTTAATCCTATCCTTATTCCTAACCCTAATTCTATCCTTATTCCTAACCCTAATCTTAACCTTATTCCTAACCCTAATCCTATCTGTATTCCTAACCCTAATCCTATCTGTATTCCTAACCCTAATCCTATCTGTATTCCTAACCCTAATCCTATCCTCATTCCTAACCCTAATCCTATCTGTATTCCTAACCCTAATCCTATCTGTATTCCTAACCCTAATCCTATCCTTATTCCTAACCCTAACCCTATCCTTATTCCTAACCCTAACCTTATTCCTAACCCTAATCCTATCCTCATTCCTAACCCTAATCCTATCCTTATTCCTAACCCTAATCCTATCTGTATTCCTAACCCTAATCCTATCCTTATTCCTAACCCTAATCCTATCTGTATTCCTAACCCTAATCCTAACCTTATTCCTAACCTTAATCCTATCCTTATTCCTAACCCTAATTCTATCCTTATTCCTAACCCTAATCTTAACCTTATTCCTAACCCTAATCCTATCTGTATTCCTAACCCTAATCCTATCTGTATTCCTAACCCTAATCCTATCCTCATTCCTAACCCTAATCCTATCTGTATTCCTAACCCTAATCCTATCTGTATTCCTAACCCTAATCCTATTCTTATTCCTAACCCTAATCCTATCCTTATTCCTAACCCTAATCCTATCCTTATTCCTAACCCTAATCCTATCCTCATTACTAACCCTAATCCTATCTGTATTCCTAACCCTAATTCTATCTGTATTCCTAACCCTAATCCTATCTGTATTCCTAACCCTAATCCTATCCTCATTCCTAACCCTAATCCTATCCTTATTCCTAACCCTAATCCTATCTGTATTCCTAACCCTAATCCTATCCTCATTCCTAACCCTAATCCTATCCTCATTCCTAACCCTAATCCTATCCTCATTCCTAACCCTAATCCTATCTGTATTCCTAACCCTAATACTATCCTTATTCCTAACCCTAATCCTATCTTTATTCCTAATCCTATCCTTATTCCTAATCCTAATCCTATCTGTATTCCTAACCCTAATCCTAACCTTATTCCTAACCCTAATCCTATCCTTATTCCTATCCATATTCCTAACCCTAAACCTAATCCTATCTGTATTCCTAACCCTAATACTATCCTTATTCCTAACCCTAATCCTATCCTTATTCCTAACCCTAATCCTATCCTTATTCCTAACCCTAATCCTATCCTTATTCCTAACCCTATCCTCATTACTAACCCTAATCCTATCTGTATTCCTAACCCTAATCCTATCTGTATTCCTAACACTAATCCTGACCCTATCCTTATTCCTAAGCCTAATCCTACCCTTTTTCCTAACCCTAGCTGTATTCCTAACCCTAATCCTATCCGTATTCCTAACCCTAATCCTATCCTCATTCCTAACCCTAATCCTATCTGTATTCCTAACACTATCCCTATCCGTATTCCTAACCCTAATCCTATCCTCATTCCTAACCCAAATCCTATCTGTATTCCTAACCCTAATCCTATCCGTATTCCTAACCCTAATCCTATCCTCATTCCTAACCCTAATCCTATCCTTATTCCTAACCCTAATCCTATCCTTATTCCTAACCCTAATCCTATCCTCATTCCTAACCCTAATCCTATCTGTATTCCTAACCCTAATCCTATCCCTATTCCTAACCCGAATCCTATCCTCATGCCTAACCCTAATCCTATCTGTATTCCTAACCCTAATCCTATCCTTATTCCTAACCCTAATCCTATCCTCATTCCTAACCCTAATCCTATCCTCATTCCTAACACTAACCCTATCTGTATTCCTAATCCTAATCCTATCTGTATTCCTAACCCTAATCCTATCTGTATTCCTAACACTAATCCTATCTGTATTCCTAACCCTAATCCTATCCTTATTCCTAACCCTAATCCTATCCTCATTCCTAACCCTAATCCTATCCTCATTCCTAACACTAACCCTATCTGTATTCCTAATCCTAATCCTATCTGTATTCCTAACCCTAATCCTATCTGTATTCCTAACACTAATCCTATCTGTATTCCTAATCCTATCCTTATTCCTAATCCTATCCTTACTCCTAACCCTAATTCTATCATTTTTCCTAACCCTAACTGTATTCCTAACCCTAATCCTATCTGTATTCCTAATCCTAATCCTATCTGTATTCCTAACCCTAATCCTAACCTTATTCCTAACCCTAATCCTATCTGTATTCCTAACCCTAATCCTATCTGTATTCCTAACACTAATCCTATCCTCATTCCTAACCCTAATCCTATCCTCATTCCTAACCCTAATCCTATTTGTATTCCTAAACCTAATCCTATCTGTATTCCTAACCCTAATCCTATCTGTATTCCTAACACTAATCCTATCCTCATTCCTAACCCTAATCCTATCCTCATTCCTAACCCTAATCCTATCCTCATTCCTAACCCTAATCCTATGTGTATTCCTAACCCTAATCCTATGTGTATTCCTAACCCTAATCCTATCTGTATTCCTAAACCTTATCCTATCTGTATTCCTAACCCTAATCCTATCCTTATTCCTAACCCTAATCCTATCTGTATTCCTAACCCTAATCCTATCTGTATTCCTAACCCTAATCCTATCCTTATTCCTAACCCTAATCCTATCCTTATTCCTAACCCTAATCCTATCTGTATTCCTAACCCTAATCCTATCTGATTCCTAACCCTAATCCTATCCTTATTCCTAACCCTAATCCTATCCTTATTCCTAACACTAACCCTAATCCTATCTGTATTCCAAACCCTAATCCTATCCTCATTCCTTACCCTAATCCTATCTGTATTCCTAACCCTAATCCTATCTGTATTCCTAACCCTAATCCTGTCCTCATTCCTAACCCTAATCTTATCTGTATTCCTAACACTAATCCTATCTGTATTCCTAACCCTAATCCTATCTGTATTCCTAACCCTAATCCTATCCTCATTCCTAACACTAATCCTATCTGTATTCCTAACACTAATCCTATCCTTATTCCTAACCCTAATCCTATCCTTATTCCTAACCCTAATCCTATCCTCATTCCTAACCCTAATCCTATCTGTATTCCTAACACTAATCCTATCCTCATTCCTAACCCTAATCCTATCTGTATTCCTAACCCTAATCCTATCTGTATTCCTAACCCTAATCCTTTCCTTATTCCTAACCCTAACCCTATCCTTATTCCTAACCCTAACCCTATCCTTATTCCTAACCCTAACCTTATTCCTAACCCTAATCCTATCCTCATCCCTAACCCTAATCCTATCCTTATTCCTAACCCTAATCCTATCTGTATTCCTAACCCTAATCCTATCCTTATTCCTAACCCTAATCCTATCTGTATTCCTAACCCTAATCCTAACCTTATTCCTAACCTTATTCCTATCCTTATTCCTAACCCTAATCCTATCCTTATTCCTAACCCTAATCCTATCTGTATTCCTAACCCTAATCCTATCTGTATTCCTAACCCTAATCCTATCTGTATTCCTAACCCTAATCCTATCCTCATTCCTAACACTAATCCTATCTGTATTCCTAACACTAATCCTATCCTTATTCCTAACCCTAATCCTATCCTTATTCCTAACCCTAATCCTATCCTCATTCCTAACCCTAATCCTATCTGTATTCCTAACACTAATCCTATCCTCATTCCTAACCCTAATCCTATCTGTATTCCTAACCCTAATCCTATCTGTATTCCTAACCCTAATCCTTTCCTTATTCCTAACCCTAACCCTATCCTTATTCCTAACCCTAACCCTATCCTTATTCCTAACCCTAACCTTATTCCTAACCCTAATCCTATCCTCATCCCTAACCCTAATCCTATCCTTATTCCTAACCCTAATCCTATCTGTATTCCTAACCCTAATCCTATCCTTATTCCTAACCCTAATCCTATCTGTATTCCTAACCCTAATCCTAACCTTATTCCTAACCTTATTCCTATCCTTATTCCTAACCCTAATCCTATCCTTATTCCTAACCCTAATCCTATCCTTATTCCTAACCCTAATCCTATCCTCATTACTAACCCTAATCCTATCTGTATTCCTAACCCTAATCCTATCTGTATTGCTAACCCTAATCCTATCTCTATTCCTAACCCTAATCCTATCCTTATTCCTAATCCTATCTGTATTCCTAACCCTAATCCTAACCTTATTCCTAACCTTAATCCTATCCTTATTCCTAACCCTAATAATATCCTTATTCCTAACCCTAATCCTATCCTTATTCCTAACCCTAATCCTATCTGTATTCCTAACCCTAATCCTATCTGTATTCCTAACCCTAATCCTATCTGTATTCCTAACCCTAATCCTATTCTTATTCCTAACCCTAATCCTATCCTTATTCCTAACCCTAATCCTATCCTTATTCCTAACCCTAATCCTAACCTTATTCCTAACCCTAATCCTATCTGTATTCCTAACCCTAATCCTATCTGTATTCCTAACCCTAATCCTATCTGTATTCCTAACCCTAATCCTATCCTTATTCCTAACCCTAATCCTATCCTTATTCCTAACCCTAATCCTATCCTCATTACTAACCCTAATCCTATCTGTATTCCTAACCCTAATCCTATCTGTATTCCTAACCCTAATCCTATCCTCGTTCCTAACCCTAATCCTATCCTCATTCCTAACCCTAATCCTATCCTCATTCCTAACCCTAATCCTATCCTTATTCCTAACCCTAACCCTATCCTTATTCCTAACCCTAATCCTATCTGTATTCCTAACACTAATCCTATCCTCATTCCTAACCCTAATCCTATCTGTATTCCTAACCCTAATCCTATCTGTATTCCTAACCCTAATCCTTTCCTTATTCCTAACCCTAACCCTATCCTTATTCCTAACCCTATTCTTATTCCTAACCCTAATCCTATCCTCATTCCTAACCCTAATCCTATCCTCATTCCTAACCCTAATCCTATCCTTATTCCTAACCCTAATCCTATCCTTATTCCTAACCCTAATCCTATCTGTATTCCTAACACTAATCCTATCCTCATTCCTAACCCTAATCCTATCCTTATTCCTAACCCTAATCCTATCTGTATTCCTAACCCTAATCCTATCTGTATTCCTAACCCTAATCCTATCTGTATTGCTAACCCTAATCCTATCTGTATTCCTAACCCTAATCCTATCTGTATTCCTAACCCTAATCCTATCCTTATTCCTAACCCTAATCCTATCCTTATTCCTATCCATATTCCTAACCCTAAACCTAATCCTATCTGTATTCCTAACCCTAATACTATCCTTATTCCTAACCCTAATCCTATCCTTATTCCTAACCCTAATCCTATCCTTATTCCTAACCCTAATCCTATCCTTATTCCTAACCCTATCCTCATTACTAACCCTAATCCTATCTGTATTCCTAACCCTAATCCTATCTGTATTCCTAACACTAATCCTGACCCTATCCTTATTCCTAAGCCTAATCCTACCCTTTTTCCTAACCCTAGCTGTATTCCTAACCCTAATCCTATCCGTATTCCTAACCCTAATCCTATCCTCATTCCTAACCCTAATCCTATCTGTATTCCTAACACTATCCCTATCCGTATTCCTAACCCCAATCCTATCCTCATTCCTAACCCAAATCCTATCTGTATTCCTAACCCTAATCCTATCCGTATTCCTAACCCTAATCCTATCCTCATTCCTAACCCTAATCCTATCCTTATTCCTAACCCTAATCCTATCCTTATTCCTAACCCTAATCCTATCCTCATTCCTAACCCTAATCCTATCTGTATTCCTAACCCTAATCCTATCCCTATTCCTAACCCGAATCCTATCCTCATGCCTAACCCTAATCCTATCTGTATTCCTAACCCTAATCCTATCCTTATTCCTAACCCTAATCCTATCCTCATTCCTAACCCTAATCCTATCCTCATTCCTAACACTAACCCTATCTGTATTCCTAATCCTAATCCTATCTGTATTCCTAACCCTAATCCTATCTGTATTCCTAACACTAATCCTATCTGTATTCCTAACCCTAATCCTATCCTTATTCCTAACCCTAATCCTATCCTCATTCCTAACCCTAATCCTATCCTCATTCCTAACACTAACCCTATCTGTATTCCTAATCCTAATCCTATCTGTATTCCTAACCCTAATCCTATCTGTATTCCTAACACTAATCCTATCTGTATTCCTAATCCTATCCTTATTCCTAATCCTATCCTTACTCCTAACCCTAATTCTATCATTTTTCCTAACCCTAACTGTATTCCTAACCCTAATCCTATCTGTATTCCTAATCCTAATCCTATCTGTATTCCTAACCCTAATCCTAACCTTATTCCTAACCCTAATCCTATCTGTATTCCTAACCCTAATCCTATCTGTATTCCTAACACTAATCCTATCCTCATTCCTAACCCTAATCCTATCCTCATTCCTAACCCTAATCCTATTTGTATTCCTAAACCTAATCCTATCTGTATTCCTAACCCTAATCCTATCTGTATTCCTAACACTAATCCTATCCTCATTCCTAACCCTAATCCTATCCTCATTCCTAACCCTAATCCTATCCTCATTCCTAACCCTAATCCTATGTGTATTCCTAAACCTAATCCTATGTGTATTCCTAATCCTATCTGTATTCCTAAACCTTATCCTATCTGTATTCCTAACCCTAATCCTATCCTTATTCCTAACCCTAATCCTATCTGTATTCCTAACCCTAATCCTATCTGTATTCCTAACCCTAATCCTATCCTTATTCCTAACCCTAATCCTATCCTTATTCCTAACCCTAATCCTATCTGTATTCCTAACCCTAATCCTATCTGATTCCTAACCCTAATCCTATCCTTATTCCTAACCCTAATCCTATCCTTATTCCTAACACTAACCCTAATCCTATCTGTATTCCAAACCCTAATCCTATCCTCATTCCTTACCCTAATCCTATCTGTATTCCTAACCCTAATCCTATCTGTATTCCTAACCCTAATCCTGTCCTCATTCCTAACCCTAATCTTATCTGTATTCCTAACACTAATCCTATCTGTATTCCTAACCCTAATCCTATCTGTATTCCTAACCCTAATCCTATCCTCATTCCTAACACTAATCCTATCTGTATTCCTAACACTAATCCTATCCTTATTCCTAACCCCTAATCCTATCCTTATTCCTAACCCTAATCCTATCCTCATTCCTAACCCTAATCCTATCTGTATTCCTAACACTAATCCTATCCTCATTCCTAACCCTAATCCTATCTGTATTCCTAACCCTAATCCTATCTGTATTCCTAACCCTAATCCTTTCCTTATTCCTAACCCTAACCCTATCCTTATTCCTAACCCTAACCCTATCCTTATTCCTAACCCTAACCTTATTCCTAACCCTAATCCTATCCTCATCCCTAACCCTAATCCTATCCTTATTCCTAACCCTAATCCTATCTGTATTCCTAACCCTAATCCTATCCTTATTCCTAACCCCTAATCCTATCTGTATTCCTAACCCTAATCCTAACCTTATTCCTAACCTTATTCCTATCCTTATTCCTAACCCTAATCCTATCCTTATTCCTAACCCTAATCCTATCTGTATTCCTAACCCTAATCCTATCTGTATTCCTAACCCTAATCCTATCTGTATTCCTAACCCTAATCCTATCCTCATTCCTAACCCTAATCCTATCTGTATTCCTAACCCTAATCCTATCTGTATTCCTAACCCTAATCCTATTCTTATTCCTAACCCTAATCCTATCCTTATTCCTAACCCTAATCCTATCCTTATTCCTAACCCTAATCCTATCCTCATTACTAACCCTAATCCTATCTGTATTCCTAACCCTAATCCTATCTGTATTGCTAACCCTAATCCTATCTCTATTCCTAACCCTAATCCTATCCTTATTCCTAATCCTATCTGTATTCCTAACCCTAATCCTAACCTTATTCCTAACCTTAATCCTATCCTTATTCCTAACCCTAATAATATCCTTATTCCTAACCCTAATCCTATCCTTATTCCTAACCCTAATCCTATCTGTATTCCTAACCCTAATCCTATCTGTATTCCTAACCCTAATCCTATCTGTATTCCTAACCCTAATCCTATTCTTATCTAACCCTAATCCTATCCTTATTCCTAACCCTAATCCTATCCTTATTCCTAACCCTAATCCTAACCTTATTCCTAACCCTAATCCTATCTGTATTCCTAACCCTAATCCTATCTGTATTCCTAACCCTAATCCTATCTGTATTCCTAACCCTAATCCTATCCTTATTCCTAACCCTAATCCTATCCTTATTCCTAACCCTAATCCTATCCTCATTACTAACCCTAATCCTATCTGTATTCCTAACCCTAATCCTATCTGTATTCCTAACCCTAATCCTATCCTCGTTCCTAACCCCTAATCCTATCCTCATTCCTAACCCTAATCCTATCCTCATTCCTAACCCTAATCCTATCCTTATTCCTAACCCTAACCCTATCCTTATTCCTAACCCTAATCCTATCTGTATTCCTAACACTAATCCTATCCTCATTCCTAACCTAATCCTATCTGTATTCCTAACCCTAATCCTATCTGTATTCCTAACCCTAATCCTTTCCTTATTCCTAACCCTAACCCTATCCTTATTCCTAACCCTATTCTTATTCCTAATCCTATCCTCATTCCTAACCCTAATCCTATCCTCATTCCTAACCCTAATCCTATCCTTATTCCTAACCCTAATCCTATCCTTATTCCTAACCCTAATCCTATCTGTATTCCTAACACTAATCCTATCCTCATTCCTAACCCTAATCCTATCCTTATTCCTAACCCTAATCCTATCTGTATTCCTAACCCTAATCCTATCTGTATTCCTAACCCTAATCCTATCTGTATTGCTAACCCTAATCCTATCTGTATTCCTAACCCTAATCCTATCTGTATTCCTAACACTAATCCTATCCTCATTCCTAACCCTAATCCTATCCTCATTCCTAACCCTAATCCTATGTGTATTCCTAAACCTAATCCTATGTGTATTCCTAACCCTAATCCTATCTGTATTCCTAAACCTTATCCTATCTGTATTCCTAACCCTAATCCTATCCTTATTCCTAACCCTAATCCTATCTGTATTCCTAACACTAATCCTATCCTCATTCCTAACCCTAATCCTATCCTCATTCCTAACCCTAATCCTATCCTTATTCCTAACCCTAATCCTATCCTTATTCCTAACCCTAATCCTATCTGTATTCCTAACACTAATCCTATCCTCATTCCTAACCCTAATCCTATCCTTATTCCTAACCCTAATCCTATCTGTATTCCTAACCCTAATCCTATCTGTATTCCTAACCCTAATCCTATCTGTATTGCTAACCCTAATCCTATCTGTATTCCAAACCCTAATCCTATCTGTATTCCTAACACTAATCCTATCCTCATTCCTAACCCTAATCCTATCCTTATTCCTAACCCTAATCCTATCTGTATTCCTAACCCTAATCCTATCTGTATTCCTAACCCTAATCCTATCTGTATTGCTAACCCTAATCCTATCTGTATTCCTAACCCTAATCCTATCTGTATTCCTAACCCTAATTCTATCTGTATTCCTAACCCTAATCCTATCTGTATTCCTAACCCTAATCCTATCCTCATTCCTAACCCTAATCCTATCCTTATTCCTAACCCTAATCCTATCTGTATTCCTAACCCTAATCCTATCCTCATTCCTAACCCTAATCCTATCCTCATTCCTAACCCTAATCCTATCTGTATTCCTAACCCTAATACTATCCTTATTCCTAACCCTAATCCTATCTTTATTCCTAATCCTATCCTTATTCCTAATCCTAATCCTATCTGTATTCCTAACCCTAATCCTAACCTTATTCCTAACCCTAATCCTATCCTTATTCCTATCCATATTCCTAACCCTAAACCTAATCCTATCTGTATTCCTAACCCTAATACTATCCTTATTCCTAACCCTAATCCTATCCTTATTCCTAACCCTAATCCTATCCTTATTCCTAACCCTAATCCTATCCTTATTCCTAACCCTATCCTCATTACTAACCCTAATCCTATCTGTATTCCTAACCCTAATCCTATCTGTATTCCTAACACTAATCCTGACCCTATCCTTATTCCTAAGCCTAATCCTACCCTTTTTCCTAACCCTAGCTGTATTCCTAACCCTAATCCTATCCGTATTCCTAACCCTAATCCTATCCTCATTCCTAACCCTAATCCTATCTGTATTCCTAACACTATCCCTATCCGTATTCCTAACCCTAATCCTATCCTCATTCCTAACCCAAATCCTATCTGTATTCCTAACCCTAATCCTATCCGTATTCCTAACCCTAATCCTATCCTCATTCCTAACCCTAATCCTATCTGTATTCCTAACCCTAATCCTATCCTTATTCCTAACCCTAATCCTATCCTCATTCCTAACCCTAATCCTATCTGTATTCCTAACCCTAATCCTATCCCTATTCCTAACCCGAATCCTATCCTCATGCCTAACCCTAATCCTATCTGTATTCCTAACCCTAATCCTATCCTTATTCCTAACCCTAATCCTATCCTCATTCCTAACCCTAATCCTATCCTCATTCCTAACACTAACCCTATCTGTATTCCTAATCCTAATCCTATCTGTATTCCTAACCCTAATCCTATCTGTATTCCTAACACTAATCCTATCTGTATTCCTAACCCTAATCCTATCCTTATTCCTAACCCTAATCCTATCCTCATTCCTAACCCTAATCCTATCCTCATTCCTAACACTAACCCTATCTGTATTCCTAATCCTAATCCTATCTGTATTCCTAACCCTAATCCTATCTGTATTCCTAACACTAATCCTATCTGTATTCCTAATCCTATCCTTATTCCTAATCCTATCCTTACTCCTAACCCTAATTCTATCATTTTTCCTAACCCCTAACTGTATTCCTAACCCTAATCCTATCTGTATTCCTAATCCTAATCCTATCTGTATTCCTAACCCTAATCCTAACCTTATTCCTAACCCTAATCCTATCTGTATTCCTAACCCTAATCCTATCTGTATTCCTAACACTAATCCTATCCTCATTCCTAACCCTAATCCTATCCTCATTCCTAACCCTAATCCTATCCTCATTCCTAACCCTAATCCTATGTGTATTCCTAAACCTAATCCTATGTGTATTCCTACCCTAATCCTATCTGTATTCCTAAACCTTATCCTATCTGTATTCCTAACCCTAATCCTATCCTTATTCCTAACCCTAATCCTATCTGTATTCCTAACCCTAATCCTATCTGTATTCCTAACCCTAATCCTATCCTTATTCCTAACCCTAATCCTATCCTTATTCCTAACCCTAATCCTATCTGTATTCCTAACCCTAATCCTATCTGTATTCCTAACCCTAATCCTATCTGATTCCTAACCCTAATCCTATCCTTATTCCTAACCCTAATCCTATCCTTATTCCTAACACTAACCCTAATCCTATCTGTATTCCAAACCCTAATCCTATCCTCATTCCTTACCCTAATCCTATCTGTATTCCTAACCCTAATCCTATCTGTATTCCTAACCCTAATCCTGTCCTCATTCCTAACCCTAATCTTATCTGTATTCCTAACACTAATCCTATCTGTATTCCTAACCCTAATCCTATCTGTATTCCTAACCCTAATCCTATCCTCATTCCTAACACTAATCCTATCTGTATTCCTAACACTAATCCTATCCTTATTCCTAACCCTAATCCTATCCTTATTCCTAACCCTAATCCTATCCTCATTCCTAACCCTAATCCTATCTGTATTCCTAACACTAATCCTATCCTCATTCCTAACCCTAATCCTATCTGTATTCCTAACCCTAATCCTATCTGTATTCCTAACCCTAATCCTTTCCTTATTCCTAACCCTAACCCTATCCTTATTCCTAACCCTAACCCTATCCTTATTCCTAACCCTAACCTTATTCCTAACCCTAATCCTATCCTCATCCCTAACCCTAATCCTATCCTTATTCCTAACCCTAATCCTATCTGTATTCCTAACCCTAATCCTATCCTTATTCCTAACCCTAATCCTATCTGTATTCCTAACCCTAATCCTAACCTTATTCCTAACCTTATTCCTATCCTTATTCCTAACCCTAATCCTATCTGTATTCCTAACCCTAATCCTATCTGTATTCCTAACCCTAATCCTATCTGTATTCCAACCCTAATCCTATCCTCATTCCTAACCCTAATCCTATCTGTATTCCTAACCCTAATCCTATTCTTATTCCTAACCCTAATCCTATCCTTTTTCCTAACCCTAATCCTATCCTTATTCCTAACCCTAATCCTATCCTCATTACTAACCCTAATCCTATCTGTATTCCTAACCCTAATCCTATCTGTATTGCTAACCCTAATCCTATCTCTATTCCTAACCCTAATCCTATCCTTATTCCTAATCCTATCTGTATTCCTAACCCTAATCCTAACCTTATTCCTAACCTTAATCCTATCCTTATTCCTAACCCTAATCCTATCCTTATTCCTAACCCTAATCCTATCCTTATTCCTAACCCTAATCCTATCTGTATTCCTAACCCTAATCCTATCTGTATTCCTAACCCTAATCCTATCTGTATTCCTAACCCTAATCCTATTCTTATTCCTAACCCTAATCCTATCCTTATTCCTAACCCTAATCCTATCCTTATTCCTAACCCTAATCCTATCCTTATTCCTAACCCTAATCCTAACCTTATTCCTAACCCTAATCCTATCTGTATTCCTAACCCTAATCCTATCTGTATTCCTAACCCTAATCCTATCTGTATTCCTAACCCTAATCCTATCCTTATTCCTAACCCTAATCCTATCCTTATTCCTAACCCTAATCCTATCCTTATTCCTAACCATAATCTTATCTGTATTCCTAACACTAATCCTATCCTCATTCCTAACCCTAATCCTATCTGTATTCCTAACCCTAATCCTATCTGTATTCCTAACCCTAATCCTTTCCTTATTCCTAACCCTATCCTTATTCCTAACCCTATTCTTATTCCTAACCCTAATCCTATCCTCATTCCTAACCCTAATCCTATCCTCATTCCTAACCCTAATCCTATCCTTATTCCTAACCCTAATCCTATCCTTATTCCTAACCCTAATCCTATCTGTATTCCTAACACTAATCCTATCCTCATTCCTAACCCTAATCCTATCCTTATTCTAACCCTAATCCTATCTGTATTCCTAACCCTAATCCTATCTGTATTCCTAACCCTAATCCTATCTGTATTGCTAACCCTAATCCTATCCTCATTCCTAACCCTAATCCTATCCTTATTCCTAACCCTAACCCTATCCTTATTCCTAACCCTAATCCTATCCTTATTCCTAACCCTAATCCTATCTGTATTCCTAACCCTAATCCTATCCTTATTCCTAACCCTAATCCTATCTGTATTCCTAACACTAATCCTATCCTTATTCCTAACCCTAATCCTATCCTTATTCCTAACCCTAATCCTATCCTTATTCCTAACCCTAATCCTATCTGTATTCCTAACACTAATCCTATCCTCATTCCTAACCCTAATCCTATCCTTATTCCTAACCCTAATCCTATCTGTATTCCTAACCCTAATCCTATCTGTATTCCTAACCCTAATCCTATCCTCATTCCTAACACTAATCATATCTGTATTCCTAACCCTAACCCTATCTGTATTCCTAACCCTAATCCTATCCTCAATCCTAACCCTAATCCTATCCTCATTCCTAACCCTTATCCTATCCTCATTCCTAACCCTAATCCTATCTGTATTCCCTAACCCTAATCCTATCTGTATTCCTAACCCTAATCCTATCCTTATTCCTAACCCTAATCCTATCCTTATTCCTAACCCTAATACTATCCTTGTTCCTAACCCTAAACCTAATCCTATCTGTATTCCTAACCCTAATCCTATCCTTATTCCTAACCCTAATCCTATCCTCATTCCTAACCCTAATCCTATCTGTATTCCTAACCCTAATCCTATTCTTATTCCTAACCCTAATCCTATCCTTATTCCTAACCCTAATCCTATCCTTATTCCTAACCCTAATCCTATCCTTATTCCTAACCCTAATCCTATCTGTATTCCTAACCCTAATCCTATCCTCATTCCTAACCCTAATCCTATCCTCATTCCTAACCCTAATCCTATCTGTATTCCTAACCCTAACCCTAATCCTAACCTTATTCCTAACCCTAATCCTATCCGTATTCCTAACCCTAATCCTATCCGTATTCCTAACCCTAATCCTATCTGTATTCCTAACAATATCCCTATCCGTATTCCTAACCCTAATCCTATCCTCATTCCTAACCCTAATCCTATCCTCATTCCTAACACTAACCCTATCTGTATTCCTAATCCTATCCTTATTCCTAATCCTATCCTTACTCCTAACCCTAATTCTATCATTTTTCCTAACCCTAACTGTAATTCTAACCCTAACTGTATTCCTAACCCTATCTGTATTCCTAACACTAATCCTATCTGTATTCCTAACCCTAATCCTATCTGTATTCCTAACCCTAATCCTAACCTTATTCCTAACCCTAATCCTATCTGTATTCCTAACCCTAATCCTATCCTCATTCCTAACCCTAATCCTATCTGTATTCCTAACACTAATCCTATCCTCATTCCTAACCCTAATCCTATCCTCATTCCTAACCCTAATCCTATCCTCATTCCTAACCCTAATCCTATGTGTATTCCTAAACCTAATCCTATCTGTATTCCTAACCCTAATCCTATCCTCATTCCTAACCCTAATCCTATCTGTATTCCTAACCCTAATCCTATCTGTATTCCTAACACTAATCCTATCCTCATTCCTAACCCTAATCCTATCTGTATTCCTAACCCTAATCTATCCTTATTCCTAACCCTAATCCTATCCTCATTCCTAACCCTAATCCTATCTGTATTCCTAACCCTAATCCTATCCTTATTCCTAACCCGAATCCTATCCTCATGCCTAACCCTAATCCTATCTGTATTACTAACCCTAATCCTATCCTTATTCCTAACCCTAATCCTATCCTCATTCCTAACCCTAATCCTATCCTCATTCCTAACACTAACCCTATCTGTATTCCTAATCCTATCCTTATTCCTAATCCTATCCTTACTCCTAACCCTAATTCTATCATTTTTCCTAACCCTAACTGTATTCCTAACCCTAACTGTATTCCTAACACTAATCCTATCTGTATTCCTAACCCTAATCCTATCTGTATTCCTAACCCTAATCCTAACCTTATCCTAACCCTAATCCTATCTGTATTCCTAACCCTAATCCTATCCTCATTCCTAACCCTAATCCTATCTGTATTCCTAACCCTAATCCTATCTGTATTCCTAACACTAATCCTATCCTCATTCCTAACCCTAATCCTATCCTCATTCCTAACCCTAATCCTATCCTTATTCCTAACCCTAATCCTATCTGTATTCCTAACCCTAATCCTATCTGTATTCCTAACCCTAATCCTATCTGTATTCCTAACCCTAATCCTATCCTTATTCCTAACCCTAATCCTATTCTCATTCCTAACCCTAATCCTCTCGTTATTCTTAACCCTAATCCTATCTGTATTCCTAACCCTAATCCTATCTGTATTCCTAACCCTAATTCTATCTGTATTCCTAACCCTAATCCTCTCGTTATTCCTAACCCTAATCCTATCCTCATTCCTAACCCTAATCCTATCCTTATTCCTAACCCTAATCCTATCCTTATTCCTAACCCTAATCCTATCCTTATTCCTAACCCTAATCCTATCTGTATTCCTAACCCTAATCCTATCCTTATTCCTAACCCTAATCCTATCTGTATTCCTAACCC